>JASVER010000185.1:37035-159023 GCA_030449065.1 Oceanodroma leucorhoa | reverse complement strand
GCCAGGGGGGTTCCCACAAGAAACGGGCCATTTCCTTACACCCCGTCCCCTTTGCCCAGTAACCCAAAGGCCACGGGAGTTCACCCGACAGCGGCCGGGCGCTGACAGAACGACGTCCCCCATGTGAAGGACCTGGCCCTTACCCCTGCGCCACTTTGTGCCGAGCAGCAAACGCCAGCTGAGACGGCAGCCAGAAAGATAATACAAGAGCCTGTACCTCCAGACGATGCCAAGCCCTGTACGCACAAGGGGTTGCACAGATTACTTTAGCGTGGCATTTCTTAATCTACTCTGGTTTATTCTGGACCCTTAATATCCTTTCCTTTATATTTATCAGTGTGTCTGTATACCAAAATGCGTGCAAGCAGCCCTGGGCTGCCATGGAGCCCGAAACTGGTGGGGAGGACTTCAGACCAGGCTCTACTAYTGACAGCAGCGTAACACAGGGCGACTTAATATTTGCTATTTATTGCACGTGTTCCCGATTCATTTTTGCATCCAGCTAGGTACAYGGGTACCTGCAGCCGTGCCAGCCTGGTGAGCGGCCAGAAGTCACCCCGCAAGGACGTGCTGCTGAACGCCGGCCAGGGGAAAGCTCTGAAATGGTATTCYCTTGACATGCCTTGATAATCCTGATTTATGTACTTCACGTAGTTACCTTTTCCAAGCGTTTTCTGAAATTTTTCCTAAACGCGTTAAGTTCTGTAATTTTGCAGGCTGTTCAAATYGCTAACATTCAGAGCAATTCTGTAAATTACCATCCTGTGAGCCCGGCTGTGTTATTACAGGTTAATCCTRTGCTTGGTTACTAACAAAGATACTGGCAAGCAACTCCAGCAATATCATGCCCTTAATCTCTCTCTCAACCAACAATGCACAGATTTTCCTGCTAATTATTTRAATACTAGATGGAGATAACCAGGCAAGTCATTCAGTTTCTAGTACCAGCTAAGCTAAGAGCCCGAGCCTGTAGCATCCCCAATAGCAGTCCCAGTTTTGCTCCTCTCCTCACTGCTGTGAAGGGGTGACCTTGCTTTTTGCTTTTGCAAATACCTGTCATGAGCTCGTGCCTTTGCTTTGGGACCAGCAGGCGTACCAAAGGGAATTTTGAGGTTTKGGGGAATTTGAGGTTTCAGTTCTCTCTGTTCCCAGCCTCAGTGAGCTCTTTGGCGGTAGAAACTCTGCCAGGCCCACGCTGTCGCCCACCCGAGCACGCCCCAGCAGGAGCCGGGGCCGGTGTGCCTTGCCTGCGGTCCCCCCCCCACGACACCCCGCAGCAGCGCAGCCGGCAGTGCCGGGCACCGCAAGCTGCAGGCGAGATGAGCCTTTCAAGGCAGCAGCTTAACAAGTGTTCTGCAAACCAGTAAGAGTACGGACACYGAAGATTTACGTAAATGATGGTGAAAGTCAATTCGAAACCCACGTTCAGCGAACCCGCGCTGCACGTAGGGTCTGCAGAATGCGCACCGGCTCATCACAAGGTGCTGCTAACAAATGCACAGGCTGCAGCTGCCGGAGCTCGACTGCGGGCTGCTTGGACACAGCAGGTAATTAAAACACGACAGAAAATGATGGTTGAGGAAAGTTAGGTTAGGTTTCTGCTCTGCATTGRTTTTAATCAGAGTTCCTACCCTCAGATGTCAGGCTAACCGGTTCGTATGAGCCTGCACTGCATTGCCCCTGGCTGGCGGGGCGAAGCATCCAGCTGCCGGCCGGAGCAGGGAAATCAAAGCTCGTACCCCAGTGCTGCCAAGGCCTGGTCCTTCACTCCCGAGGAGGCACCAGGGAGCTGCAGGAGATGCCACGGGCCGGGGTCCGTGCGCCCGAGCGCGGGGGCTGGGGCTGCAGTGCCGCTGTGTGCGCACGGAGCAGAACTGCACAGAAGCATCCCCTGAAAAATCCTCGGTGTGAAACCAGTATAAAAYCGACACTGTTTCCAAATTGCTCTCTGGGAATAAGCGTGCAGAGCAAAAATGAAAGCCCTGAAGCACAGCATTTCCATCTCTGAGCAGCTCGTGTGCTAGAGTGGCTACACCTGGCCGGTTTCAAAATCTGAGCCTTTTTAAAAATGTTTCCATGCATATGGCGAGCTCCCATCGCTCACAGGGGGAAGAGCAGGGTTTTGTAAAYGCCCCATAGGTCTTCACGGTCAGACAGAGCTTATGAACAGTCAGACTTTGCTCTGTTTCTTCCTACACATATTTTTAATACGTTGGAAAAGTTTTCAATGTCACCTTAAGACTATATAGGACGTTGTTTACTTTTCTAATAGCAGACACTGAGTTGCATCTTGCTCCAGATACCACATGGGATAAATGCAAACAAACACGCCTCTCTAATCAAACCTCAAAACCAGAAGGAAAGACCTTTCTGACCCGTAATGGTG
The DNA here is from genome assembly GCA_030449065.1 of Oceanodroma leucorhoa. Classification (NCBI taxonomy): domain Eukaryota; kingdom Metazoa; phylum Chordata; class Aves; order Procellariiformes; genus Oceanodroma; species Oceanodroma leucorhoa. Next base: position 156,637 of record JASVER010000185.1, on the reverse strand, counting down.
GAGGCACACTCTCGTTCTGAGTGAGAAGAGGACTTTTATGGCCTAAATATTCCCAAGCAAAGCTGTTTGACCTGTACGCTGTCTCTGCTCTGGGGAGCCCCGGGCAGGATCATCCCCATGATTTGCCACTTTATTGTCYGGATAAAGTTTAAAACTCCAAAACAGCATAGCCTTTAAATCCTACACCAAAWGAGAGGGGGGAAACCAAAACAAAACAAATGAAAAAACATAACCCAAAATTTCTTGAAAAATTAACTCCTCAAATATATACATAGTCTGGGCAGTCCTCTAAAGACTAAAATATAAATTCAAATATACGGAAAATTTCCACAAAAAATAATAACTTAAAAGAATCCCTTCCCGAGCGCAGGGTTTATGGTTGTGATTAGAGCTCCCCTTAGTGGGTTGCGATGGGGGGACACCCTGGAATCGCTCTGCCCCATCAGCAGGCGGGGACGGACAGACGGACAGACGGACTCCCCGCGGAAGGCCTCCTGGCCCACGTCGAGGGGGTGAGCGGGGTGGACCGGAGCCTCTCTCGGCACAGCGGGTGGGGAGGACAGAGCTGCCCTAACACCCCCCCGAGGGAGCTGGGGGCCCTCGCCCTGGCTGAGCACCTTTTGGCTGAGCACCTTTTGGCTGAGCACCTTTTGGCTGAGCACCTTTTCCTCCCGGCTGTGAAGGCCAGCAGACGTGCCAGCGCGGGGCCGTGCAACGGCCAGCGAGCATTTCAGAAAGCCCATCCCTGGGGGGCTGCAGCAGAGCTTTGGGGTTACCGCCAGCCCCAGAGGGCTCCGGAGCCACCACACAGGGTATTTTACAGCACCTACCCCATTCCCAGAAAGCTAACCACACTGTCCGGCTCCAGGCGGGAATTTCCTGTGAAACTCACCCCAAACAAGCCCATACACATTTCTGCTGTGAGACACAAGATTCAGGAATAAATCATCTTAAGGTCTATGTTGCAAACAGGCATTGAAAAAAATCTCTTTGGGTGGCAGCAGGACTGCCAGGAGATGCTCACCAGGCCAAGAGCAGGGCTGGATCCACAGTAACGTGGCTTTGCAAACATGCAGAAGAAAGCTCACATCCACACAAAACGTCATTCAAGCAGGTGGCATAAGGAAAACGCCTTTTGGGATCAAGTTGCTGGGTACTACAAGTGCAGTTGCCCAACCCTGGATGGGGTTCTAATGAACCCTCAAACGGGGTAAGGAACTCATCCGGACTCTGCTTGTGCTGCTTCTGCAATTAGTCACTGCACATTTTAACAAATTAATGAGCTTCCTAGCAGTAATAACCCCCAAAACATGATTATTTCTATAAAACAAGTGCAGAAAAAGAAGTATGGGCAGCAGAACCAAGATGCTGAGCCACGTGCTGATCCCGCCGGTTGACTCAGCGTAAGTCTTTAGTGCGTGGGATAGCGTAAGAATGCTAATGGGTGTTCACAGAGGTGTCCTGTAACACTGAATTATAGCTATTTGAAATATATAGCGAAGAAAAAAGTACTTCATTAATATCCCTCCTCTTCAGAATCACCAAATACCCTCGGGGGTGCTGGCAGCAGGGACAAAGCCGATACAACCGGTTTGGCGGCGTTTTTAGGAGAGGGAAGCTGGCTCCCGAGAGGCTTGGGGTGATGGAGGTGTTGGCGGGCAGGGCCCCCCCGGCGCCCCGGCTGCTCCCTCAGTGCCGTGTCCTCTCGAGGGCCGATGCCGGGCTGTGCTGCCGCTTATCTGCATTTAACACAAGACCCTATTGATTGCGAACCCTTTGTGCTTTCTMACAGGCAGCCTCCTGCGGGCCCTCGTTCCGGGGCTTGCTTTATCTTGCGGCTCCTGGGAACCAGTTTTCACAGGCGCTTCATGCTTTAAAGTAAACTTCTGCCATCTGTGACATCCCAGCCCTCCTTCTTAGGGCAATGTTGAGTTTCTTCTGCTCGTCCCACGTGCACGTCTGAGTTCTGCGGCCAGTCCCACCGCTGGACCGGTTTCAGCTGCAGCTTGGTACTTGCCTTAGAAGTTAAACTGGGAACTCAGCATCCCCCCCCCGTGCTGATGGAGGTAGTTTTGGCGGCAATTTCCGAGACGCCGATTTTAATTCTGTCAGCAAGGGTTTCTTTGTTTTAAATTAGCAGAAGACACTGGAAGAAAGGGCATGCCAGAATTAAAAGGATAAAGGAGAGAAATTCATTTAGGTCTGCAGGCAGTAATGAGAAATATCTATGTTAATAATAAATGTAAAACCCAATAAATGTAATGATGTAACTACACCCATTGTGCTGAAGTGGGTTTATTTTAATCTCCCTAATAGGTCGTTTCATGCCTGCTTTACCACAGCCAGCCTCCCCTCTTGCCTTCCCTCTCGTTCAGGGCACGCTGTCCCCTTGCAAATAGCTCTTCCTGTGCCTCAGCTCTACATATTTATTATTATTATGCATGTATTTGGGCCCCTCACTACAAGAAGGACATTGAGGTGCTGGAGCGTGTCCAGAGAAGGGCGACGAGGCTGGTGAAGGGTCTGGAGCACAGGTCTGATGAGGAGCGGCTGAGGGAGCTGGGGGTGTTTAGCCTGGAGAAGAGGAGGCTGAGGGGAGACCTTATCGCTCTCTACAACTACCTGAAAGGAGGCTGTAGAGAGRTGGGGGTTGGTCTCTTCTCCCAAGTAACAAGTGATAGGACAAGAGGAAATGGCCTCAAGTTGCGCCAGGGGAGGTTTAGATTGGATATTAGGAAAAACTTCTTCACTGAAAGAGTTGTCAAGCATTGGAACAGGCTGCCCAGGGAAGTGGTGGAGTCACCATCACTGGAGGCATTCAAAAAACATGTAGACATGGCGCTTCGGGACATGGTTTAGTGGGCATGGTGGTGTTGGGTCAACGGTTGAACTTGATGATCTTAAAGATCTTTTCCAACCTTAATGATTCTATGATTATTAAAAAAGTAGTTAATATTTTCTTTGCCTTCCCGGCAGGTGGATGCAACCAGCACAGCCCTTCACATTGCCACCGGGCAAGCCAGAGCCCCAGCCCCGTGCCAGGGTTAGACCACGCTGCGGGCAGGTAGACCTGCTGCCCAGGGCGGGTCGGGAGGGGACGGGGAGAGGAGACTGGCAGCGTGCAGGGGGGGAAAAAGCAATGATGGCATGACGAGGAAGTCCAATGATGAGAGGAACTGAGCCAGGACCAGAAACCATCCATGCCCAAAGGCTGGAGAAGAGCATCTGGCATCACCCCAGAACCCAAGCAGAGCAGCCGTCAGCAAAACGCAGCCTGAGCCTCCTCCAGCTCGGCCGACAGCGGGGTCTCCTAACCCCAAAAAGTTATCCCTTGCGCCAAGCACTGCACCAGGAGCGCAGCCTGTCCGCACCGCTTCTGCCCGCTCCGATTCCGCMTGGGGGGCTCCGAACCGTGGTGCGGGAGGACTGGCTGCAGTGCAAAGCAAACGCGAAGAAAGGTTGAACTCCAAAAGCAGAAGAATAACCYGGGGGTGCTCAGCGGGCCCCCTCCCCGGCTGAGCTGGGGCCGCCCCTCCGGCTGGTGCCGCGGCGGGAGGGCAGCGATGCAGAGGGGGGCTCTCGGCCGCAGGGCTCCAAGGGAACCGGCRCCACGCAGAGATTTTAGGAAAATATACCAACTTTTCTGCCTGACCCAGGCCTTATCTTCTGCACTGGGCAAATGGCAGACAGAAGATAAAAAAGAAAATGACCACTCAGAAGAAAGGTCATCATCTGTTCAYGAGTGGCCAAATAGCTGTAAAATAAATTATCGAGATTTTTCTGGATTTTTTTCCCCTGCCTTTTCTTCATCTATTCTCATTTAATTGATTTATTTTTTTTCTATAAGAAAAAAAAAACAATTTAGAAAGAAGCCAGGGACAGCTGGTTATAGTTGGAGCCAGTCACGTTTTTTTTTCCTAATTCTGTATTACTTGTATCACATTTAAAAGCACTTATTGTTATTAGATCCCCAAGAGCCTTTTCCCSAAGGCTCTTGAAAATTCTCCATCAAGTTGCAAAATGATACTAAAAAGTTTCAGAGACAATGAATGTGAAGATTATCAAATTATAGCAGTATAAAATATTTTCTTCTGCTAACAAATATTTAAATTTGTTTTAAATATACTATTTCCATGAACATGCCATTTGAGTTAATTACTTTACTGTAAATGCACCTCTTAAATAATTGCTAAACCTGAAGAAATGCTTTCAATAATTGACTGAGTTTTCATAAGGAAAAATGGTGTTATTAAATCCAAATTAAATGCACATTTGAGACACTTAACTTAGAGTGCTAACATAGCAAGCATTTTCATRCTGTATAAGAAATAACTTTGGAAATTAATGGCAGGCAACAGTCACTCTACAGCCATCCACAGTCATCCCCTTCCCGGTTTTTTACTCCCACTTATATTAGAACATTTTTAATGAACGTACCAAAAGTTTGCGAGCGATTTCAGGTTTAAGATGCACAGCATCCACAGTCTTCACCGCAGGGTTTTTGCAAACCCAAACCGGCTGGCTAGATTAGTGGGATCTGGGCTGGTTATTGTTTGAGGGTTCTGTTCAGTCAAGAATTGGGCACAAATCTGAGCAAGCCCAGCGCAGGCACACCCCGCCGAGGAGAGGCGCCGGTTTTCTGGCAGGACTGAAGAGCCACGGACCTGCCCCTCCGGTACCTGGGCCGTTCCCACGGGCAGAGGTGCCACCAGTCCCACCAGTTCCCAGTGAGCCTGGGTAAGCTCGGGGGCAAGTCTTGTGTTTCCTCCCTGCAGGTTYCTTAGAGAAGTCACAAGTTCAGGAAAACTTTAAATTGTAACTCAGACCACCTGAAGCAGAACACCAATTTTCTCCCTCCAGATCTACTTTGGCATCCTATATTTCTCATACCTTGACATGCAATGTTAATCTTATCTAAGTCTCCCTTTATGCATCTCTAKTCCCTTCGTTGCCCTTGGCCTTTTAAGTACGTGGTATTTTACTTCAAAGCAGTGTTAGCCCTTTCAGGAAGAGCCATAAGATCCAAGCCTGAGAGATAGCATCCAAAACAATCTCAATGTTTTCCAGATCAGACTTAATAAAAAGTCTGTGTGCTATCAAAGACKGTATATTTGATTTCACAAAGAAATACGGACGTTAGCACTAGAGGGAGGTATTTCCCCATGTACCTTGGATTCAGAGCCGCTGAAAACCAGCAAAATCTAGCAGCAGAGAAAGGGTATCTGTGATATTAAACTACGTTAATCAACTGCAATTAATAAGAGTGAGCTGCAACTCATCGTAATCAGCTCCCATCAGTTGCCAGTGATAAAGATATTACCAAGCAACAGATAATGAACTGATATTTAAACTGAATTACATTATTTAATGTATAGAAAGTTTCACAGTGTCTTACAGAGCAGGTTGTTTACATGTTTATTCCAATGAGCAAAAGAACTTCGGAGCAAGATGCAGGGAGCAGGAGCTGCCAGCGGAAAGTGCCAGCATCTATTGACTGGGGAGGGTTAAACTGTCCTTCTGCTTCTTCGCAGTAGCAGCACCCAATACAGTTTTGCATAAGACATATCTGAATTTAAAAGTTGCAATTATCTGCTAAACACACTAATTACATTGCTACAAAAAAGCGATCGGTGGTAAGGACTTGTGCAGCCCCTGCCAACGCTCGGTGCCTGTGCGTTTCTGACGTAGGTGAGAAGGGCTTTTTAATTTCTCTCTTCACAGTCTGGAAGAAACTCTTTCTAAAAATCTGTAACATTAGGGGATAAAAAAGTCCAGCAGCTTGTTCCTGTGCCTACCCGAGCCTGTGATACAGTTCTCACAGCTTGGTATTTCAGAAAACTTCCATAAACTTGGAAAAGTCAAAAAAAAAAAAAAAAAAAAAAAAAAAAAAAAAAAAAAAAAAGAGATATGGACTAATTACAGCAATTTGTAGTCAGCCAGAAGCGGGTGATGAGCTCGCTGTGACTGCGGGGAGGGGAGGGACGGCGGCAGCAGGGGATGCGCTGGGACCCGCATCCCGCAGCATCCCACACCCTGCAGCATCCCGCATCCCGCCCAGGGCTGGACCCCGGGCGGGGGCCGGAGCCTCTTTCCCTTCCACGCGTGGCCGGCCCCACGGGTGTGCCGGGGCCGCGCACCTTCCGCGGGCCGGTTGCTAGATGGAGCTGCAGCACCAGGAATGGGGCCGGCGGGCGCAGCCCCCCCACCCCACCCCACCCTCCCTCCCAAAGCTGTCCTTCAGGATTGTTTTTATGAAAATAAATGGAGGCAATGAAGAACTATTATTATAGGGCAAAAGCACTGGATGCTATGAAAAGTTAAATAACACTTTTTCTCCAACGCCTGTGCACCGCTTGACAAGAGGCAGTCCCTGTCCCGCACAACACCCGGTCGGATCCCACCAGCCTCAAAGCCAGGCCCCTCCAGTCCCACAGCGGGAAGGAGGGCACAAAGAACCTCTGGGACCRGGAGCCGTCGGGCACATGGTTGGCCATAAGGCCACAAACGTGGTCACTGAAGTACCCGGAGAAGTGGTTAAACCAGATGTGGAAATGTGGTGGGGAGAAAAGCAGCCAGCACCTGATGAGCTGGCCCATGAAGTTTCCTTCTGACCCCGGATACCGCTGGGGGAAGAGGTCTGGCCAGGCAGGCTGGGATGGAGAGCCATGGAGGTAATGCAGAATGTGAAGGTTTTGGTGGAGGAGCCAGGAGCGCTGGAAGCAAAGGAACGCCGGGAAGCATGCTCAAGGTGACAAGGAGATGGCTACGCAGACCGGCAAGCACCCTGGGATGAAGGCAGTGCTAGGTGGGAGAAGCTGCCCGCTCCGGCGCCCGTTCCTGCAGCGATGCTCACCAGCTCACACCCTAACTCTGAAGGATATTGTGAATGTGAACCCAGYGTTGGTAATCACTCAGCTCGCAAACGAAGTAATTAAAGATTGGACCCTCCGAGCATTGTGCACGCACCATTCCCCGGAGCCGCGGGCTGCAGCCTGTGACAATAGCACGGTGCCACCTCACTAAGCTGTGACACCAGACAGGCACATCGAYCGCTCGATCTCCAATACAAATAGTGTGCGAGGGGGAGAAAAACTAAGGCTCTAAAAATATGCAGATATCAGTAAATTAATAATGACACGTGGCCTTGGCGGTGTGAGAACTGGCAAAGAAGAAATGCAAGTGCCACTCATTGATCGTAAATATTAATTTACTAATAAAATGGTTTTAGATCAAGAGTATTACCTGTTACTATGTCTGTGCACTTCTATTTTTCTGCCAAGYTGCTAGCGGGTCTTCAGCCCATCTCAGCCACAGTTTTGATCAGGTATGGTAAGGACTCTGTAACCTCCGAGTAGATGTATCCACTGTATACARTGGTTATTTTTACTGGCCTGGTGCCGACAGTCCTAGCACTGTGTTTAATGTGTCTTTGCTTTCTTCAYCTATTCAACTTCATCTACTCGAACGTCAAACTTAATCAAAATTATTTTTCTTGCAAAAGATTAAATATTTTCTAGGAAATCGCATCCTGGATCCACCCTGCTGGCAGTCGGCTTGAAGGACGACAACTGGTTTRTGCTAAACGCAGCGGATGAATAAACATTGCTTGTCTGGGGGTCGTTAGGGGACAGGCTCACACCTACCCAGCTACACATTTGTGATCCACAGGCTGCTGAATTGCATTTGGCAAGAGGGAAGACCTGTTAGCCTTTGTCAACCTTCTCCGGGTTAGTTAATAGTAGGAATAAAAAATTGCAGGGAAGTAAAGGTTCTGGTTTGCGAAACAGCTGCAGAATTGAACCAAGTCCAAACCTGTAGGAAAGATTGATGCTCACATAAACAATTACAGCTGTAGCTTAAGTGTTCCGTGATAAGCAATGGTACATATCAGCCTTTCACTTGCTGTTTCTGTAATAAAGTTGTTATAGCTACATTAATTAATCTAAGGGCACTTCTAAGCATCGTTTTATCCATCCACCTCTCTGAGGAAGCAGTACCTCTGGAGTTCTTAATAAAATAATAAATAATAGCAATATAAACTCTCGGCTGTTTCCAGCTCCTCCAAGACAACTAAAAGAAGTCGCCATAGCCCCCACAAACACCGCTCCGGCTGTGTCCTCACCCTGACCTCGGGATGGATTAATAGAGCCTATGATTTATTCCTTCCAAGAATATTCTTTTAAATAACACTGCCACGCACTCAGCTGGTGCCGCTTTGCAGAAGAACACGCCGGAGAAGGTTTTGATGCGTTCGCATCACTTCTGTAAAGAGGATTTGCACAATATTCACTGGAAGAGCTCATCGGCAGTGCGTGGACACAGGCGAGCTGCAGGAATTTGGTCGGAGCTCGGGAACTGTTAGTATTTATAGGACAAATCAGGATTTTTTTTAATTTTTTTTTTTTTTTTAGATGGAACATTTTTCCAACAGAAAAATGCCATCTGGGTGAAATCAAAACATCTTGTAGGGACCTGCTGGTTTTTGTTGCCTCTTTCTGACAAAAGCCAGACAGATTTCCCGGGACCCCCCCGAGCTGCCCCGCTCTGCGCCCGCATCACCCGGCGCACCCGTGGCTGCAGCCGCCTTCCCAGGGCCCACGCGGGGACCGAGGTGCAGCCCGAAACGCCCGGCAGCACAGGGCCCTGGGAGAAGACCCCGGCACCAAAAAAAGGCAAATAACTTCCTTTGTTTGTTCCCTGTGGAAAAGTGTTTGGATGTAAAAGTCTGCTTGAGACGAACGATATATTTCAGCCTTGCCAGGATGATTGCTTCAGACACTATGGATTTAGGTAAAAACAAAACACAAAAACCCACACCACAAAACAAACAAACAAACCAACCAACCCAGCAACCAAAACCCGATGTGATTCGTTCAAATTTTCAAGACATATCAATAGCATAACTTCTTTCAAAAAATAAAATTAAAAAAAATGAATTAAAGCTGGGGGTTTCAACCAAGCCCACGTACTGGAAGCTCAGCCCAGCCACAGCTCAGTTCCCAAAATCTGACCCAGAGCGAGGAGGTGGTCGTGCCGCCCGTGGTACCGAGAGCGCCTTATTCCCAGCCGTGGGTACGTCTGCGTTAGATGAGAGGGTACGCTACGTCACCGTGGTTTAACAGGCTTAGTTATAGGTTGTTATTATTAAAAAATCATTTAAAAAAATGGCAATGGGAAAAGTCACTCCATTGTGGATGTGCACCGCTCGCTCCTGCTCCTCCCTGCCCTCCTGCGCTTGCTTGCACCTGTGGAAGATTTTTTCTTTCATTTCCATGGCAAACGCGAGGCAGGGTTTGCAGGGCTCACTTTCGAGAGAGCAACGACTCTCCGCTCTGCATCCTGCGTGAGCATCCCCGGCAGCGGCTGGGTGGCAGAGGTGCCCGGAGAGGTGCAATCCTGCTCCCCTGCACCTGCACCACCCCGAATGGGAACGCGCTGACGGGTGCTGCGGGCAGAGGTAGGCGCTGGGCGACCCCCGGCAGCGGCGGGTTAGTGCCGGGGAAGGGCCGCGCTCGGCCGGGGCGGACACCAAAACCGCTCGTGGATGGCAGTGCCTCCGTCCACCGCACCAACCGCGGGCGATGCCCGGAATTCAAAAATGTAGCCAGTGGCTGCCTGCTTTTGCCTAAATTGGCCAGAATTTGGGATGAGGACACTATCATGCTTTAACAAAGATAATTTTTTTTTATCCTCCTGAATAATACGCGCAACGCACCGATGCCCCCGGTGCTGTCCCTGGCAGCTCTGGCTGCCCGAGGTCCCTGGCTGCACCCAGGCTCATTTCGGACACCCTCCTCTTGGTGCTCCTCCCGGAGGAGCTGAGCCCCGAAGGGATGCGAAGGATGGGTGGTAACAGTCCTCCTCCCTGGAGGGACCAGGAGCTTCTCCGTCTCCCAAGGGAGGTCACTCAGGAGTTGCTTTCCAGGTCTGCGAAGCCTGGATGTTTTATCATGAAATTGTTACTACCGACTGGGAGCAAAGGAAAAAAAAAAAGGGGGTGAAACAAAAAATTTAAGCAATTTTTTAAATAATCAAAAATGTAAACAAAAGAAAGTTGCACACCTCTGTGCAGCTCCTAGGCTCCTCGGCAGTTAGGACTGCCAGCCGCCTTCTCCTTATTCCTGACAGTAATTCCTCCCTCCCAGTCCCAAATAGATCTTCTGACAAACATCAGTCATGCTCGCATGCAAGTACTGCGTACCCAGGGAGAAGTAAGAGCATCCACACAAATTACACTTAAACCATTGTTTTGCCTTCTTTCAAGACTCCTAATTCGAGAGAATTGCTTAACGCACCTACTGACCCATAAAGGCAGAAAATTTCAATATGAACTGTTAATATATGCTTCTTCACAGTGGGACCCTCATCCCAAAAAACAGTTCTTTGAAAAGTTTTTGTGTTGTTTTGTTTTTTTTTTTCCAGCTCAGAGAAGTGCAGCCGGGGCTGGTCCGGGCACGGACGCTGCCCTTTTTTGGGGAGCCCCGGGCTGGGCGCTCGGGGGGCTCCCGGCCGGGCGGGGGTCCCCGGGGTCCGGCAGCGCTAGATGGCATTGTTAGACCGGCGCGCYGCCCAGACCCAAATTAGTAGACAATTATCCCTCTTCCACTCCTCCTTTTATGTGATGAAACCGGTTACTTATAGCCTGCAGGATAAATTCTATAGGGTGCCTGACTCAGTCAGGGCTGTTTCTTCACAGGCTCTCTCTTCCCAGCTTTCACCTCAATCTGTCATACAGATTTGACACTGCATCGTTCCAACAGTGCTCAGAAATGACATGTATATAATGTGGAATATTGTGCACATTTACAGCCAGGATTTTTTCCCCTTAAAACATTGCTTGCTATATTCTGGCAGTCGTTGTTCTGGAAATAAAATAAAATTAAGGGGGGGGGGAAAAAAAAGCAGAGGGTTCTTTTCTTTCCGTATATCGGTGACCATCTTAAGGAAAAACTTTTATTTAGATGCTAATRCTGTGCAGGACAAAATGCATTTGATTTTTAGCGGAGGTTGTTAATGCTTACAATTGTCCGGCAGTTCTACGCTAATTAAAGAGAAGACGACGCAGTGCAACAGCACACACTGAGTGCACTCGGAGCAGGGTATTTTTATGATTCTGTTCCATTAACGCTCCATATTATAAATCAAATTAACTGGCATTTCTATTTAAAAAAAAAATTAAAATGAGTCCTTTTAAAAGAGCAACAAGACCAGTTCAAGTCTGAGAACCCTTTTCCTCGAGTGGATTAAACATGTAATGGCAGCTTTGTTTTCTGGTGCTGCCTCTATAATCATCCTTTTCCTGCCCTATAATAATCATAATCAGGGACTAAGTTCAATTATTTAATTCAGGAAAACAAAACAAAAGTCACAATTAAATTTGAATGACTTCACAATTCAGTTTCAATCGTGGGTGAACATCGCTCTAATTCGACGTCTGGTTAAAAGCAGAATTTCAGCAATATCAACAGTAATGCCTCCTTCCGCGCTACGTACATATGGCAAACACACAAATATGTGTATACACATGCCTATGATGTATAGAAACACGCACAGGTGGCAGAGATACTGACAATAATTGCAAATCCCTGCGAACCACATTCCTTGCATTCGCAGGATTTCTGAAAGCGASTTGTTTTGGCACCCGGGGAGCAGCGCAGCCCCAGTGCCCATCTCGTGGCTTTCCTCAGGCTGCTGATTTATTGGGGTTGCTCCCCCCCCCCCCCGGCCTCCCCCCAAATATCTTTTGTGTTGCAGTTTATGGTTTGTGACCTTAACTCCCGCAATCCTGCGGCACGGGCTGCACGAGCCCTTCTCCGGTCTGAGCAGATGCTTTGAATCAATAATTTTGGCTGTCAAAACAGGAGGGTGACGGGGGCCGGGGGTGCTGCACGGGGAGGGGGGGGGGCAATTACAGAGTTAAGCCTTTGGAATAAACTTTTAAATGATGGAGCATGTGTTGGAGAGAGAGATATTTCTCCTTAAGGCTCCTCSCGTGAAGGCAAACACGGGCTATGCATCACGGCGACCTCGGCTCCCTTCGCCTGCACCCAAGCGCCTGCCACGGGGAGCGGAGCCAGCCCAGCTTCAGGTGGGATTACCGGWGCTGTGTCAGGGTCTGGAAAGGAAAAAAACCCTAAAAGCTAAGATTTATTGTCACTGTTAGAAAGCAAAAGAAAGAAAAAGGAGACTGTCACTTTTCTAATAACTGCAGTTTCTAGAAGAAATAAAGGTCCTTATTCTGCTGGATTTTTTTTGTGCCAGCCCAAACACAACTCGGAATATCCCTGCAGAGCTCAGCAAGGTTAAGAAGCTTTCAAAATTAAATGCCTTACAAAATTCTTTCTTTTAATCTTTATTTTTAATACTTAGTGCAAGAATCACGGAAAACCACATTATTTCGAATTGCCAGGCTTCCTCCATGCGGTTTGTAAACAAAAATAGAAACAAGGTGCTTGCCTGGCAGCAACGGCAGGCACATCGCCGCTTCAGCTGGCTTTATCCATGAATAATAAAAATGTCTTTGCTCACCATAACTCACTGCTATCCATACCTGATTTTATTTACACAAAAACTTGTGATCCAGCAATGAACTTGCACAGTTGTGATTTTTTTCTTTCTGTTTTAAAGGGTCATCTAGGATTTAAACCCTTGGTTAAAACATAAGCCCTGCTTAGAACTTTTTCCTTTTCTCTAACACCACTGTCATTCTCCCCGCAGAAAAAAAACCTATACCTACTGCTTGCCTTTAAAATCATCCTGATCTTTTGCTCCCACACCCCACTCCCTAATTTCAGGCTTAAAAATCTCAAGGAGAAAGAAAAACAGAAGAACTCTTTGGGAGCGAGGCTGCTCGGGCCGGTGCTTCCGTGCGGAYTGCTGGACGACCCCGGCCCCGAAGCGGCGACCGAGGGCTCCCGAAACCCTCACAACCCCCCAGGCCCCTGCAGCCAGCGGCAGGCTCCCACGGCGCGGAGCGACGCTGCCCGCCGCTCCGGCAAACCTGCCGCTGCCCCCGCCAAACTTCGGGCCTTATTTTTAAGGACATTACAGTTGCCGCGGCTATTGTTAGCCTGGGCACGTGCCTCGTGCTCCCCCCACTCGCCAGAGCTTTGCTGAAAGTCGGGGGGGGGGAAAGGGAGTGGGGGGAGCGGTTCTGCAGGGCTCGGAGCCCCCCTCGATAAGGGGAAGGGTTTGATCCGGGCTGGCCGAGGGGCCGGGTTAACAGCCCCCGAAACAGCTCCTTTAATTCTGGAAATCAAGGAGGCAGTTGGAGGGGGAAGAGATCCTGTGCGTTATTTATTTATGGCTTCTCGTGGCCATAGCACAAATTAATCAGCTCTGATACTGCAAGTGAAGCCAGCTGCAGTTCCTGTAGGCTGATGGCGCTTGCTCTGTTAAATGCTGCAAATCAAAGTTTTCATTGCTGGTTTCAAAGGTGTAACATCATTTTGGGTCAATTTATTAAATGCAGTTTAGCTCAGGGTAACACAAGTTTTGTTCAGACACTGCAGAGATGTTTATTTTTACTTCAAGAATTGTCGTGGGCTGCAGAGAAATAAAAGCCACATACGGACTTATCTGCTGTTGAACTGTATAGGGAATTATTTTAGCTGCAGAAGTACGGCTCTGGCATGCCCTTCGCTTTTCATTAGAAACTTCCTTCTGCTTAAAAATAATATTGTGCGTTCATCCTCTGCCTTAGAGGAATGGAGTGAGGGAATGAGGAATTGTGCACAGAAATCCTCGCTTATGAAATCTAACATTTTAAGTTCTGCTGCTTGATAGCTTCCCCGTGCAGCCCAAAATAGTTGTTTTAATGTAGAAAGCTTTAAATACTTGAAGATTCCCCCCACATCTGCCGGTCCCCAGCTGTGCTCACTGTCAGCAAGAGTACCTGATCTGGGTTCCTCCAAAAATAAACGCCGAGGGAGGCGGTGAGCTGGGGGCCGAGCCGGCGGCCAGGGAGCCTTCCCCAGCCAGTAATTCCTTATTTCAGGAGCAGGGATTAGGGGTAGCTCCTAAGGCAAAACAAAATATCTCCTCTCGATCAGCTGGTTAATTGTTCATGCTGATGCCGGTTAATAAGAAGTACCACCCTGGCATTCACGGGCTCACGCAGCGTTTTTCCGGGAAGCACCGCGTGTGCCGGCCGGAGCAGCGGCTACTCTTCGAGAGGGGATGGCTGGAGCCATCGCAGAGTTTCTACCTAGAACAATAAATAGCAGCTTGGATATTTGCTTATTTACAGCGGGTGTCAACATGCAGTGTATCTTCCTGCACTAGGCACAAGTTACGGGTAAATGTTGATTTTCTGATGGGGCTGCTGCACTCTAACAGTGACGATTCGCGTACGAGTAAACATCTATCGCCCGTCAAAGGCATCTCTGGAGCGCCCACCAATCACCATAGTAACTGAGAACCAATTACAGTAATTAAGATTCACATGGAGTTGTCCCTTATAATCAGAAGCTATTCTAATTTTTAATTTATTTATTTATAGGTGTCTCTGGTGCTCGCAGCCGCCACCGAGCCCGGGCGATGCGCGGGCGTGCTTCCCACCGAGGCGCCGCGACCTTTCGCATTTAAAGGTCGCGGGGAAAGCCTGCGGCGAGGCGGGGAAGGGGTGCCACCCCCCCCCCAAAGCGCGGGGTCTGGTGCGGGAGTGCCCGCCTGGAGACGCACCCCCGGGCGCTATTCCGGGAGGACCCCGCGCAGCCGGAGGGGGATGCTCAGCGGTGCAGGGGGATGCTCCGGCAGCTCGGGGCGAGCCTGTCCCAGCCGCCTGTCACCGCCGCGGAGCGGAGGCAGGGAGCTGGCCCCAGCCTTTCAAGCTGTCAYTCGGCAGAAACCCACAGGCAGATTGGCAGCCCCGAGGCCGGGCGGCTAAGCAGCCTGCCAGGGGCCCTGCCGAGCCCGGGCTGCTCGGCCGGAGCGAGGCACTTGTGCAAAAATTCCCCGCTCTGAAGCCAATTTTTTTTTTTTTTTTTTAAATAAATACACGCCATCAGCTGTGGCAGCAGCATTGTAGGGCTTGCAGCAGGGTAGCACGTGAGAGGCCGTGACAGCATTTTCCCTTACATTTGAAGGGTGCATATGGCGGGGGAAACGCGAGGTTAGCGTGCGCTTTCCTTCCTACAGCCTACAGTTCCTGTTATCACCAGGCATTGTAATGGCATGGGACGCTGGAATGGCATCAGACCTCAAAAATTACAAAATAAAAAATTATGAAAGGAATGTCTTATTATTTGATATTTTGTCCTGTAATGTTTGTTAATGGTATCAGCACACTTATGTTGGATAATTTGACCCCATTTTCTGTCACCAGACACAAATTAGATATGAAGATAAAGCAGAAAAAAATACAGTTACGGACTTTATTCTGCACAGTGAATATCTCAATTGAAAAAAAAAAAAAAGACTTTAAGAATCCTGTATATAAATTAAAAAAGCATAATGTAAGTCAAAGTGCTTTTAAAAAAAAAAAATTTTAAAAGTAAGCATAGCAGGTATCTACTGCAAAAAGCCCCATTAAAGATCCATTTCCAAGCCCCAAACACCTCCTTCCACAGCTCCGCTCTCCGCGGTGAATGGCACAAGAGACACTCCTGTTGCGTAAAGTCAAGTGGGGTTACGCTGGGTTACATTGCATCACTAGGCACAAGACATAACCACATGTAAAATGACATAATGCAAATTTCAACAAGATGTGGGTTTCCTCCTACATACTGAAACGCTTTCCAGAACCTGCACACCGCTGGCTCTCCGGATGACGCCTGGAGATCGGCGGTACCTCGGGGGAGCACCAAGCGCAGTAAAGCCTCCACCTGGCTCAGGTGGATCACTGGAAAGATGCTTTTATTAAAATATTGGCCCCTCCCTTYTCTGTAGTTCTATCATCCAGCCTGTCTTTTCTTTATCCAATTCCAGACACCTAACCTGGATAAGACCGTGAACCATGCAGGYATAGATCAGCAGATCTATATGTCTGGAAATGTGCATTGCAGGTGGAATACCCTTTTCAAAACTTACAGATGTGTAGGTACACAGGAGGATGATCCTAGACACTCACAGACTTGTAATTATTAGAAAGCTAGTTCTTTACCCTTTAGAAAAAAAAAAAACAAACCTAAAATGTTTTTATCTAATTAATAGATTAACCACCTCCCTGCCAGGGGCTCAGCACAGCCACGGTCATCACCCCCGAATACRTCCACCTGCCTCAGGCTGCTCAGGCAATATAATTCCCCATAAAGCAAAGCAAAAGCAAGCCCAGACTAAAAAGAAAAGGACTAGGTGAAGAGCCAGAGCAATTTTCCTCACTCACAGCCGTGCTAATCTACTCCCATCCCAGCAGCTGAGCTGCTTTAGCCTCTTCTAAGCTAGCAAAGGCAAACTACTGCCAGTAGTGATCATGCAAATGTGTAAATATTTATGAACTTGCACGTTTTGAATATACAACCTTTATGGCTGTCAGTCTTCATGGTTATAGATCTTTTTGGCTTACAGATTCRCTTCTGAGCATGAGAACTTCTTAATTCCAAGCCTGGTAAATCAGGACAGGTTTTCATGCCAGCCTCAACACAACACATGCAACTCATTTTCAGAAAGGGGTGGAAAGGACATGACAATAAGTGCCATGGGAGGCCACTGTCCCAACCAAACGCCCCAGGCTGTGCCATGGGGGACATCCCTGCCCTCCTTCCACATCTCTCCTAAGCAGATTTCACCAGCCAAAGAGCTTCAAGCTCTTTTTTCTCATCAATACCAACACTACGCCAGCTGCACGGACAGAGGTCAATGTCCAGCTAATGCACTTCCGTGCTAACTGTGACCAATGAATACTAATTTAAAGGCATTTATAGAATTTCCAAGCCACTGCGTAAGGTTTGTTCCTGTTAAATTTCAGTCTTTCRCCTAAAGAACAGTCCTGCAAAGCAAAAACCCTTCATCTCCCATTCAGTGTTTCCCAGAAAACTTCAGGTCAAAGTTTATTCTGTCTACAGGCAAGAAGATGATTTATTTATTTTGAATAAGCCACTCCTGCCAGCTTATTCCAAGTTTGTGAGCCTTATTTCAGAAGTACTGAAGATAAAAGGAACAGTCATGACTTGACTTCGGTACCTCAGCCGATGAGCTGGAAGTGACCTGCAGCCTGGTGAAGCCTACTGCAGGTTTACGTTTGTCATTTTAAGTTCAACCACAATTCAAGGAAAGATTACAAAGATAAAAAAAAAAAACAAAACACAACACACCCAAAAAAACCCCAAATAACCACAAGTGAAACACCTATTTATTTACCTTAGTAAAAATGTGGAATTTTTCACTACTTGGTTACCTTGACCCTGTTGATTTACTTGAGGCAGTAATAAATAAATATTTCAAAATACCATCCAACCTCTTGAAACACCAAGCCTAGACCACAAAAGCAGGGCTCCAGGCAGACAGCGATACACAGCAATGTCCCCGTTTAGGGTACAACCTATATACRTACACTTGTTCTGTGCTTTTGAGATGAACTATCATAAACTTAACTGAAGAGTTGAACGTTCTAGTTACCTTCAGACAGTACATAATATAAGAGATACGAAGAAAGCAGCATGTTCCTTACAAGAAYCAAAATACCATGCTTTGATTTGGCCTAGCATGTCATTGAAAGCCATTACATATATGTCTTGGGTTTTTGCCAGGACTGGGAAATTGTTAAATATCTTTTATGTACATTCAAGAGAGGAATAACAGGGTGCATGAGCTTACTCCTATACAGGTCTTTCATTGCTCATCATTTGGGATCAGGTCTGTGCAAAGAAAAACCACAAACTRCACCAAAATTATGGAGCCACCTAGGAGAAACAAACTTCTGACYCTCTGAAGGCTTCAGTGGTAACRTCTCCTAGTSCRTTTTGACTCACACCCAAGTGGAAARTSTCAAGACACAACCGCCCCTGAAACCCAATGTATTTCCAAAGTAAGATCAAGGTTCAGAAACAACAGCTTTSAAGTCATCCCAATTCTGTTTTCTGCTTTTAAACCAGCACAGAAATGTGCTATTAAACAGCAAGGGCAGAGCTCACATGAAATCTCCTATCTGGAGATATTAAAAAGCTCATATGGTAAAGGTCAGGTCATTCCCAGCCACCCACAACCACCATGAGAACAGAACCAACACAGTACCTTTCAYCCAGCCCTAGGACAAATACCAGAAGAAGAAATCTTGCTTTGACTACCCAGGATACTGGGTCTATAACATTTATAGTGCAGCTGGCAGCCCATCAGATGGCAAAGCAGAGGTCTGGTTGATTGCCCTACATTGATCTATCCCCAAATCAGCGATGGGCAGGTGCATCTCATTGCCTATCTGCTCACCCTACTGGTTAACTCTGGGGGGGGAAAAACAGCAGCTGAAGACAGCTGATTGCTTTTATTTTCTTTCTCATTAGTTGTGATTCTTTATAGATACAGAAAGTTTTATTTTATAGGTTCAGCCACWAAGTTCATCTAACACAAACCCTCCTAAACCCATCTTATAATCTTTTTTAAAAAAATAAAAACAGGGATAAGAAGGACATATGCAACACCATTTTTAGTTTGTTTTTTTTTTTTTTTTTCCCAAGCTTTAGGATCCCAAATTAATGACTTCCTCTATATTTGATATGTCATGCAACTAAGATGACAACACTGTCTCTGTCAGTCCTTGTTGGGAGAAGGGACTCCAACCAGGTAGAGCACAAAAGGTCTTGGAATTTGCACATAAAATGTAAAAATGGTAAAATGTAAACTGCTTGTGCCACTGAGCTTCCCAAAGACAGCGTTTCTGCATCCCAGGGCTAAGAGCGATGGCCATGAGCAACCCCTGGCTGGTGGGTGGCCGGGGACTGGGGGGATTTTGCATTCACCTCCTGAGAGCAGACTCKGCAGCTCTCGCTCAGCAGCTCCAGGGCTACGGGTGTGATGGACATTGCTGAGCTTCTGGGAACAGGCAAGTTGTTCACAGAAGTTGCCAGTTCAGAACACAAAGTCTCTTCRATGGCAGTGTCCTGGGCAGGACACTCCAGGGACACCACAGGACCCATAATACTTGTACTTTTAGCCACTGTGAAGAGTATCTTTTTTTCCCAGCACTTATGAAGAAGAAGCTGAAATGAATCTCTGCCTCCACTAAGCCACATCAAAGAACATTAACCAGCTCAGGGGTAGCTTAGACCTCTGTTAAGRATCAGCCTTACCATTCACAGCAATTTTTTCCCTAGCCCCAAAATAATTTGTCTGSAAAAGGTTTTAAAATCTAGCCAGCCTGAAGTTAGCAAAATAAATGCCAGGGCTGCTCGTCTAGTTCAATGTGTCTGCACGTCTGAAGCCCTCAGATCTTAGTATCTTGATTTGATTATCTTGATTATCAGCATCTGCTTTAGTGGCTTACGCTATCAAACAGAAAACATCAGTTTAAATTATGGCTTCTGTCTTTTACCTCCTGACATAGCTGTCATGCCCAGACTGTCAGGAGGAGGATTGTAAAAGCAAAAGGGAGAAAGCAAAATAAAACTGCATGTGTGCTGGAGCGTCCGAAACCGGAGGGAAAAGAGCTGAAGTCTTCAGGAACTGTGGCTTCAGGGTACTGCCCCGGGAGAACCTACGTGGGAAGGTAATTTCCTGCAAGAATGTCGGTATGTGGGAGCTTCTCTACACCTCCAAAGGAGGATGGAAACCTAACCATGGTGAGATGTCCAGAAAAATGTCCAACCAGGCCAGCAGCCTTTCATTTCTCATGTGGACACTTTTGGATGACTTTGGACAACATCTCCAGGCTTAGGGAATGTTATATGCCAGGAGATCTCTTTTCAGTGTTAACAGCTTTGCCACATTGCTTGATCCTCCTCTCACCAATCTCTTCACACCTGCAAGGATTTGGAAAAGTCAGTTATGGAGGAGCAATTATGATGCAGATTAGATATCAGACTTCTGGGGACTGAGATGACAACATTTGGTCCTACATGTGGAGAAGAATTGAACAGATGGAAAATTTGTAGATAGGACACAAATTTTTCTCATATATTTTGTAACAAAGCATATTTGTCTCACTGGAGTTTGGGTGCTATGGCAAAAGAAATGTCAAATATTAATATTTGTAAAAGCTCTTCTTCTAGTCCACAGATAGCTGGCTCCAATGGAGAACATGGTGAATAGGCAGATCTGGAGCTGGAGCTATTTCTGATGTTCCATGGGGTTTTGTTTTTTTCCAGGACCTTCAATATTACCTCCTTTTCTTTTTTCCTTTGGTAAGATATCCACAACTCTTCATTTTACTCCAGGTTTGTTCCTCTCTCCCATTTTACTTTTTACTTCCTCTCTTTCATTTTCCCAAGCTCCCCACCCTTTCTCATCGTATCATATAATTCTTTTTTTCCATAGTGCATGAAAACATGTATTTCCTGAAGGGGCTGGTTATCATTACAATCAGCAAGTAAAATGCATGTAGGAATGACACTGAGAGTTTAAGAGTCTTTGACTTTTATTACTCCAATAATCTCTCCTCGAAGGAATACCATATCTTTGCTGCAGTGATTTCCAGTGCTCATTTTGTGGCCAAAATTGCAGTTTGTGCCATACACGAGGTCCATCCTTCCTCTCTCCCCAGGACGTACAAGGCCCCCCAACCTGCTTGGGCCAGTCTCTCAACTCTAAAATTAAAGAGAGTTGGCACATAGCCGCTTGGGTGACCATTCGCGCTAATCAAAACTACGTAGTCCGAAACATCAAACACGCAATGCCATGTTCATTAAGAAGGATTGCACAACCTCTACTGCTTCAGGTACGGCCCTCTAAAGCACTCAAACAATTACAAAGAATGATCAATTTTATTGATAGTTTGTGAACAGACAAAAGAGCTAAATCTGACAAATCGCCAGTGACAGATAGTTCAGTGTATAAATAAAAAAAAATTAAGGAAATTATTTTTATTAGATTTTAGAACAGCCAAAAGGATTTTAAATATTGTTGGGTTTTGTTCTTTCTAAAGTACTAAAAAAGAAGTTTCTTATCTCAGGCTCTGCGTGTGGCTGTCGTATTTTACAAACGAGCAAACAAGCCAACCCCGTAGCGAAAAGGCAGGACGTAATTTCCCTCGGCTGAAAAATCAGCGGGTTTGCGCCATTGCTAAGCCTCCCCCGCGGTGGCCGGTGCAGGGGAGAGGGTCGGTGCCCAGCAGGAGGAGGTGGCCCACCCGCTGCAGGCCGYTGCCGACGTGGGGAAGGTGGCTTCAACTTGTGACTATTCTGCTGTTYAACGGGATCCACGTGAGCCCGAGCGGCCGTGTTTGCTGCCATTACAGAAAGGGGCAGCGTCAGGRCTGGGTAGGTCTCACCCAGCTGGAAGAAACCCAGCACGGGCTGAATTCAGACCAGAACTGGCCCCAGGCTGCTCCAAGGCAGCACCTGCACCAGGTCCTTTGGTGGGGCTGCTTTTGGGCCGTCTCGACCTCGGTAAGACCCCACGGATCCAGAGGCCTGGGGTGAGCAGAGCTTGGCAGCAGGGTTAAAGGTCTGCAGCGAGAGGAAATATTTCGGATTTCTACCCGTGTCCACATACTAAAAAGCAGTCCTGGACTCTGACAGTATTTCACCGTGATGTGAGGATCCAAAGCACGAAGCCTATATACCAGAGAAGGAGGCTTGGGGTTGTTTCATGAAGTTTAAATAATGCATTGCTGTTTTCAGTACTTCAACTAAGATGGTACGGACTATAGTTTAAAACGCAGTTTAAAAGTCAGAACTATTTCTTTGGAAGTCTCAAAACTGGCTATTTCAATAAATKTAGAAAATAAAATTTGTAATATGCAACAGAACATGTTTGGCAAAACTGCTGTATATTCAGAACTTTGTCCAACACTAATGAGACTGTAAAAGTAAGGCTAGATTTTTCCCATTGCATAACAGGATAAATCTGTAGGGAAGAAGGTGGCTGAAGAAAGACAGAAGCCTGCAATGGGCAACTGAAAAATTATTCAGTCTTGCCTGTTCCGGTTGTATTCCCGCTCTCCCCTCTAAGGGCGAGTGCAGCGCCCGGTGCCGAGTGCCGATGGACATTTCAAAGAGCGTATGATCCCTCTCCGTCCGGGAGCTGAGGGGACTGGTGAAATAAAAGGAAATACTGCRAGTACAAAATTGACTTGCGTACTGGGAGCAGCACTCGGCAGCAAAGCCCCAGCGCCGCTACTTTCATTCCCAGGGTTTAAATGGAGAAAAAAGGTGCAACCGAGCTGGTACTTAAAGATATTTGATCGTCCTCAGCTGTTGTTAGTGTGAGATACACCGGAGATTTGCAGCATCTCTGACATCTCATCAGAGACACGAGGAGCTGCTGTAGACAACAGAAAAGATGTTTAACGAAGGCTTCAGTTTCAAAATATCGATATAAACCTACCTGTGTGTTTTGTTGCAATAGCAAATAGACTTGCTTCTATCCGGTGCTGCTGGGCATCGGCAGGAGCTGGAGGTRGGCCAGCCCCAGGGGACACAGCCCCCACGCCTCTGCCCGTCCCACCAAGAAGCGGTGTGAGTCGTGGGTGGTCAAACGGTCTACAAAGAGCCAGGGTGCCCTTACACGTGGAGAAACCGCGCCGCAGCATCCCACRTAAGGATGATGCATTTTCAATCTAAGGGTCTGGAAGAACATTTCTGACCATGGCAGCCCAATAGCAGCAAGATGGATAACGTATTTCAAACCAGGGTTCTGTTCTTTTTTTTTTCAACCTGTTGTCTCTACCACTGAAAATTTGAATACCATGTTGTGCCCATTTTTCATACTTACTTTACAAACACCAGTTAATCCTCACGTGAGCAGTGAGGAAGTAGGTAAGTACGAGTACCAGAGACGGTGCAGAGTTAGGTGAGAGATGAAGGAGATCTCATCTCCCTGCCTGGTGCTACATTTAGGCTTAAAGCCAGCCAATTACCCCATCGGTGCAACATTTTCTGTGCATCCAAAAGCTCTTCCTGAGCTTTTATCTGGGCGGCAGCCCCTGGGGAAGCCCCCGCTGAACCACAGGGCTGTTCCTCGTGGACCACTTCCCGGAGCACGCAGACAGGCTTTGCCACCTGAGCTGAGCATCACAGCACCTTCCCAGAAAGCTTCGTACAAGGGCRAACAAGTTACAAACCTTCAGCAAACAGAGATTCCTCCTGTCGGGATCTTGATCCAAACAGGTGCTCATTTGCCTCAAAAGATGGTTTTGCTTTGAAAAGGGGGGAACTGCACGAGAGGATGGGAAATTTTTGGTCCTGTAAAATAGTCTCGGAGAGGTTCCTGCTGCTCGTTAAGAAGTAAACTTCTCCTGGGCTGTGTGTCATGTCAATCACTGCTTTTTTGCAGACCCAAATCCTTCTTTTCCTCTGTTAGATGCTGTTATCATCTTCAAAGCCATATCAAAACAGTGTTTGTTCTGCCCTTTGATTTCCCCCACACAGAGAATTCAAAGAGTACAGGGCTATTTGAGAGGGAGAAAGAGAGGGAGCATTTCAGATGCTCTGTGTGTGTTTGTCCTCCCATGTCTGTGAGTTGGGCAACTGGTGATTAATCCAGCCCTGCCCAGGGAAAGGTGAGTTCTGACTCCACCAGCAAGCTCACTGGTTGCAGTTCGCTCTCTGTTATCCAAAGTCATGTTTCCTTAGACAGAGAAAATGGTGACAAAGCACAAATTCAGTCTACTTGAGACAAACCATGACAGTTGTTTCAGTTCTGCAAAAGGAGGTTAATATATCAGTGAACAGAGTCCAACCTTAAATTAATCGTGTTTCAATAACACGTTAGATAAAGATGCACAGGTGCATGTGATTTCCACAGTCAAAAAACATCCAGGTTAGGTTAAAGAAGGTCAAATGGAAAACATCAAGGAGGTAGATACGCAAAGCCCACTGATTTTCAAGGTAAACCAGATCACGTTGCCTAAGTGTACTGAGGCTGTCCAAAAATACTGGGTTGGCGGTGCTGATCATTAGAAAAACAAACAAAACCACAAATAAGTAATAGCAAAAAGTTTGATTTCCGTACACAAAAATGTGCACACACCAAAGCAAGAAATGAAGTAAAAAAAAAAAAAAAAAAAAGCCTTTGAAAAGCCTCTGCACAATAATGTCATAAAAAGGGTGTCTCGGGACTTCAAGCTGTAGATACAGTAGAGGCTAAGGGATAATACAGTAGGTCAGGGAAGAAAACAGACAGATGTCAAAGAATATCTCACCTGCTGCAATACTTACTCATTTCTCAGCAATCCCTCTGCCCAAATCCTTAAATTCAGAAGCAGTTTTCCTAGTTCCTCTTCTCACCACATCTCAGAAGTTGCTCACTTACAACTTTGTCATTGCATCAATTTATTAAAGACTGCAAACACATAGTTAAAGAGTTCATCTTCCCAGTTCCCTAGTTTGCACAGTCATTATTGCTATCAGCTACCATGATCTGGTGGTAGCCGCCATTCCTGGAGCTGGTTTCACCAGCAGATTTCAGTATTACCCAGGAAAACGAAGCTTTACTTCTCTTTCCTTCTTCCAAAGCTATCCACAGTCTCGCCTTCCCTGCCTTTCTTCTTCCTTTAGTGTAAACACATGACTCCAGTCCCATTTCACCCCAATCAGCCTATAATTTTTCCTTTTGATCTCTCTTCTATCTTCATCAAATCTTGTTTATGCTGATTAAGGTCACTACTGTTTTCTTCCTGATACCCTCAGCGTGCTATTAAGTTTATTTACAGACCTATTGATGAATGCATCATCTTTACAGGCCTATTGATGAATGCATAACAACATGAACTGAAACGCATGAGAAAGTTTATATCTTTCTATTTTATTTGACCTTGTTAAAGTGAGGAAACAATTATTTTGCACAAAATACCTCCACACAGACTTTGTTTCTTTTGCATTTGTATGTTAATAGACTTACATGGTCCTTATTTTGCTTTTTACCTGCACAAAGTACTTCTCAGCACCTTTCAATAATTCATTGAAAGTTTTCCTGCAGGGCTTCTGCCTCCTGAAAATTATGCGGTTGAGAAGAGTGATGCAGGTAGTTTGAGGTTTCCCACGATAAACATGTCGTGCGACACAAAGATTGCCCTGTAGTAGGTGCAAYTTCTCATTGACTCGGAAGGTAAAACACAGAAAAGAGCAATAGGTTGCCTGTGGTTTTGCAGCACCCGCAGGGCTTTTTTCCTGGGCTGGTGCGTGCAGAGCCGGCGCTGAGCACCTCGGTGCAGGTTCAGCTCGTGGCACGCACGGCTCCTCGGCGGGTAGCTCCTTGCTCCTCTTGGAGCACGCTGCTTGTAAAAAGCACCTAACCTAGCGAAATTCAGGATTGCACGCACATATCCAGCGCTCCGGGATGCCGTACGCCTGGGCAGCACCCAGCCGCCGGAGCAGGCGCACCGCTCGGAGGGGACGCGGGCGGGCAGACCCTGGGGTGAAAGGTGGGCGCTGGGCTGCAGCCCCCGCTCGGGGGCTTCGCATCCAGGATGGGCACCGGGGAGCYGGGAGGCGAGGGAGAAGAGGAGGAACGGGGCCGGAGAGCATGCCCCCTCCGAGGCCACGGAAAGTTTTTAACCCCCTCCCAGATMATTTTTACGCTTCCTGCAAAATTTGTAGCTTGTTGATTTTTTCCCACCGACGAATTCCTTCCAGCAGCRCGTTGAAGGAAGCAGAACAGAGGGTGGTGACGACCATCCGCGTAGGCACCGGCTGGGCAGAGCCACCACCGCTCTTACTGCGGGCACTCCGAGCCCGGGCCAGGGAATCCGGACCCTCACTTCCTAGCTGCTGCGCAGAAGATGAAATGTGGCAGAATGGTAATGTTTTGCAGGGCTAACATTTCTAACTGGTGCAGTAATAGCTTTCAGAAGAAAGCTTCACCCTTTAAATCTAGATCTTCTCACGRTTTCATAGTAACATCAATGAAATCAGACTTTGCTCTGCACTGRGCAATGGTTCAGGTACGGACACAGGCTACAGAAACACCCGGCTCTCAGGTGAGAGAAACGTCCCTGAGCACTAGTAATAACTGTGTCTGCAACAAGAGATCCAGAAACCTTATACAAGGCTGCAYCCCAAAGCRGATTTCATAAATCCACATAAAACRCTACATTTCTTTGGTTTTCCTCTAAAATAGTTCCTGGCAAWTTTTTTTTTTTAACCTTTTTTAACTTTTTTTTTTTTAACAGTCTTGGATTCCGAGTGCGCACATTCCACTGCCTTTTGCCTCGGAGAGAGGTGGCTTTATTTATTTATTAAAGGATTTATTTATGTATTTTCACAGTATAGCCCAATTAAACTTGACAGCTTATTCACAATGGATCCCTGCCCGATGGCAGCTGAGACACATTACATTAAGAAAGACAGCATAATAAAGAATATAACTACCCGAATTAGCTACCGGTATATTYTGTGCTCCTTTGTTTATGGTTTTTGCCATCTGATATTCGCAAATCTTACATTTGGGGACAAGGAGCATGTTCTGTGCATGCCACGTAACTTKATGTTTAAGCAGCTGGCATTCCTCCATACATCATATGTTAAAATCACACAGAGACACATGCACACCTTATTAATATTGACACGTCTTCATTATGAATAGTAGATGCTTCCTCCCTCCCTCTCCTAGCAGGCTGCCCACGGTGACTGTAGCCAGAAATGTTTCTGGAAGGGGCTGACTATTTGGGGGGATGTTCCCCTCTCTGCTCTGGGATTGCCCAGCGGTGGCTCCTCAGGACGTCTCTGTGCCCCAACGCTCAGGGTCAGTAAGTTTCTTTTGTGCAATTCTTTTAATTCTCCTTTTTTCTTTTTCACCTGGAATTATGCAGTATGGAAATAAGTAGGTCCTACTGCTGTAGTAACGGAGCCAACGTGTTGTCCGCGGTGCCTTGCCCCAGGTAGAGCAGGGCAGGGTTTAGCGGTTTCTCAGCCCCCCACGAGAGCCCTGGTGCCTTACGGAGTGCCCCTGCCAGCCGCGGGTGCGGGACCCCCGCCTCAGCCCTCGGGGGTCCCTGGGGCTGGGGGGCTGCTGCTCCCATCTGTGCTGGTGGGGTGTATCYGCAGGAGAGAATACACTGACTTCAGAAACTGCAAACAAATATAGCATGGATGAGGGAGCGCAGAGAAAAGTATTGCGAACACTTACAAAGTAATATTAATTTAAACAGCTACTCATGCTGAAGGAGAATCTGCTGAGCACACTGGATGTTCTCCCCCATAACAATACTCGTATGGAAGAACCTAAGACACTTRTTTTTTCTTTTCTTTTTCTGGACTAGAATTTGAAACATAGGAGATGCCGATGTCACAGTATAACTGGAAGCAGAATATCGCTGCATGGCATCAYGTTTAATAGACCCAAGGAAGAGTTTTTCTTGGGTAAACAGTCTTAAATTGGAATGCAAGATGCTGGAACTTTAAGCTGTTTTTAAACCTAGATACCCTTACTGCAAAAACACACTTACCCKAAAAAATACACTTACCCTAAAGCATGCACACCAACGCAAAGCTCAGCTCTCGCCCTACGGCTCTGCCGGGCCATCACTGCCCGACCAGCCTTCCTGGAGCATCCCCGACGCGGTGATCCCGACCTCTTCATCACACCAGAAAAATACTTCTGCAATGGGCCGAGCCTCTCACTTTATCCACTTGCATTTTGAATTCGTCATATTTACATCTGTTAATGCTTCTCCTTCAGGGTAATCACAGGGGGGGATTAATTATACTCATCAGTTTAATTATGTCAGCTCTGAATTGCTTCACTTTTTAGCCTAAGCTGCAGTGTCCAGCACAACAGCCACCCKAAGGACTGAACACATGCCTTTCACAGGGGTTTTCTGTCTTTCCTTAAAATATRAATTTTGAGCATCTTTGTTAAGTAGCTTCCCATTTTCTTTGTGCCGGTTGTCTGGAAGGGAGTTTATTTCCCTTTTCAACACGGACTTCCACAGGTTACCAGTACTCTGCCGATCATGTCGCTCTTTCAGCGTGAGGCTCTTCTACTCCTGTGATTCCCCGCTCGTCTCCGGGACTTGCTTTTCCAAAAGGCGTCATTATTTCTCTGCAATTTATGTCATCTGCTTCCATTTAGAGGCAATCTSCTTCAAGCACACAGCCCTTGCCACACGATGCTCCCGCAGACACCCCGCTCGCTCAGGCCCAGCCAGGTTTCCTAATTAAGCAAATCAGCAGCACTGATAACCCAGGAGCCGGGCACGCCTTCCCACCCGGYGTTAGGGAACTCCCTAACTCCACGTCTAGTATTCCCATCGCCTTTTTCGGGGGGGATTCAGGGAGATGTTAACCTGTTGTTCAAGCAGCGATATGGCCGGGGGTCCTTGGGGTGTACTCAGAGCAGGTTTGCAGGGGGAGGTGATGGAGATGGAGGTACAGGCGCTCGCCCCGCCGCCGCCCCAGCCCAGCCCCGCTGCAAAAGGCTGCGGGAGGTGGCGGAGCAGAATTCCTGCCGGTGGGATCCCTCTTCTCCTCTTTGCAATGACTTACTGCAATTGGGCCTTATCTTCATTGCAGATATTGCAGATAAAATGCATGGGAAAGAAATACCAGCAAGATAGCACTTAAATCCTGTTGAATGGCAGGATTCATTGCTGCTTTTCAAATAAAAAGAATTAGTAAAAAGAAAAATAGTAGAGAGCGCGCTATATTTTTTGGAAAAGCAAGATGACACATCCTTCTAGTACCTCAGTGCAACACTCAATATTATGGCTTTGCAATCTAATTTCTATTGCTCCACTGGGAAACTATTTAGATACTGTACCTCCAGGATTGTTCTAATTATATTGATATTATCGGCATTGATATTAGTGTCAACTTTACACATTTCAGTGGTGAGAAATTCTTAATAATCATTGCACTAAAAATATAACAACATTAGTTATTTGCTTTGTTTGCATTCGGTTTCCCAGCCTTCCAAACAGCCTCTCTGCACAAGGTATAAATGGGACTGATCCTGCCCCCAGTTAGAGGGTTTCTTCGGCACTTAGGCAGGGAAGCATCACGCCGTGCAGAGCAGCAGGAGCCAGAGGTAAAGCCACCTCGAGCTGCTCGGAGAGAGGAACAGTGATGGAGAGTGTGCAAGAAAAATGTCAGAGGTGTCTTATGTGCTGAAAAGAGTCAACTTTTGTTGACTTTGAGGTGCAACTAGGAACAGTTCCACCACAAAAAAGCAGAGACCACCCCGCCGGGATGGGCGGCAGGAGACTGGGATGCTCCACGTGGAAGCTTCCTGGCAGAAGAGGTTTTGTCCCCATTCCAGGTCCTGCCCAGAAAGGACCCCCACGGCTGCTTTCCTCCTGCCCCTCTCCCCAGTTTGGACCCCCGGGAGCACAAACCTCGAAAGCCGCGTGCCAGAGACCTGCGAAGAGCTGCTCGTGTCCCAGAGCGTTCCAAAAGGAATTTCTAACTCCATAATACTATGTTCTCAGCAACCTCCTAATCCTTGCAAGCTGTTTATATCGCTGCCCCTGTCAAGCCTCTCTACCATCAATCACCAGTGGTGTGTGTGATCAGTTTAAGAAACTAAACAGACTGGACAGATCTGGACATTTTCTTTGTAGGGGACCAAGCTCTTCCCTGCCTTTTCTTTCTGTGGAAAATGCATTTTCTTTGAATTATCCTAATGAAAAGAAAGGGTTTAAGGGAGAAGAACAACGTTACACAAAGGCAACCCACAACTTTTTAAAAGATGRGTGGGTTACAAAATCACACACGGTGATGGATTTTTTTCACTATTGGAATGTTTTTGCTAAAAACAAGCATTTTTGCAAAAATAGGTTTGATTTCTTCTTTGGCCTGAAAATCTAGCTCTTTGAATTTTAAGCCTTCTTCTGTTTCATCATGAATTTACTTTTCCCCATTAGTTCTTAAAAAGGACCACGTCGTAACAAGCCTGTGCACTGATGTCCAGGCTGATGGAAGCACAGACCTTTCTCCCCTTCGTTGCAGTTTGGGCATGCCCACAGACCGGCACTGGGACAACGTCCCTGACCTCGGATCAGGACTACCAGGAAGACCAGCCACTTTATACCCAGCGACCTTTTGTAGGTCTGACCTTTTGTAGCAAGAAGCCTTGCGGTGACCCGAGTGGAGGTGAGCTGGAGGGGGCCGCGGAGGCAGAGGCTACCGTCACCGCGGCGGGCATCTGCTGCTTTTCGCTGGAGGATGAGGACGGCGTTGAAGATCTGGGAGCAGCCGAGCAGGGGATGGGCATGCTGCAAACAGCTGCCGTACCCAGCAGCAACATCTGGCCCAGTGGCATGGGAAGGGCTRATCCCACCGCTCCCGAGACCACCACGAAACGCAGAGGCAGGACTGTGGCTGCTGGACTTTTAGAGAGAGAGATTTTTGTAGGTATTTAAAAATACGTATACACTTAAGTTTTGCTCTCTGGAATCTTGCCTCTCTGTAATTGAATGTGCTGGGAAGACGAAACACAACCAAATTTGTTTAGGGTCTTGGTTGCATTGCCGTGCATATGATGCACAGTGGGCTCAGCGCGGGGCTGCAGGGGCTGGGTCGGGGTGGCCGCCCAGGGCTCTCTGCCTCTCGATCCTTGGGGCTGCTGGATCTATAGAAAAGGCCACCTATAGAAATCGCCTCCTACACTATTTCCTTTAATTGAAGTACTTTCATCTGAATAGCTCCGATTTTTGAAGATTTCCAAATGGAAACGCTGTAAGAAAAATCAGTTCATCGCCCTTCCCAGGTTTCCAGAGCAGAAGAGATGCTAGTTACGCAAGGACTCTGAGAGACTATAGACATTGTGTGGACATAACACTTCAGGGAATATGAATTACTCCTTCAGCTGTTCTAGGTACAGAAAAGACAACTTCGTCCTAAACCAGATGATGCATGAACAAGCTTGGGAGACACTTCCACACTCTTCTGCATTTTGCCAGCTAACTAGCTTCCRGGAAAGAATATCCATTTTTTAAATGATTTCTAATGGCGTCATTGTCTCCAGAAACCCCAACCCCAGGCACGTTGGCTGTTGGAGCGGGTGACAACCCACCCGYGCTCATGCCCCGTGGCTCTCCAGCCCGGGCCCCGCCGCGTGGGGCACGGCTGGTGCCGGCCGTGCGTCCCGGCAGCACTAGGTGGTGTTGCAGAGTAGTTTTGCTCTAAATTAGTGAAAAGGCAAAGKTTTTTTTTGTACTGGTTTAATCTACTAACGCTATCACAGCCAGGTAGGTTTGTATCGACCAGCCTTGCCAAGACTTAAGAAGCTCGTTCAAAAGGTGCTGCCGGTGGGTTTGCCGAGGAGGGGTGCTGGGGGTGGTGCGCCGACCGCCAGCTGCAGCAGGAGGAGGTGGTACCCCAGCATCCTCCGCTCCCCAGGCACCAGCGCATCGGGGTAGGGGTACATAGGTACACACGCRAGTAATTTCAGCTCTCTTTCCAGTAAATAGTATTTTCTATAGCCTCAGAGGGTTTTGAATCCAGTGTACCCGGATCGGGTGCTGAAAAGCTCCAGAGAGGATTCCTAGTACTCCAGGGCTTTTCTACAGGTCTAAGTTTAGGTTCATTTTCTCAGTGGATGGATAAAAACTACACGTGCTTTCTGACCTGGATGATCGTCATTAGAACTCACCCCCCCTGAAAGAAAGAAACTTTTAAATCARATTTTGCTATTCTTGGGATTTCCAATACAAGCATCCAAACATTTCAAAATAATTTAGCTATTTTGAAAGCTAAAAATATTGGCTGCTTCAAGGAAAATTTTTGTTTGGATGCATCCAGAGGAAATACATAACAGACAAGTAAAGCTTATGTTATACATGCCACCTACAATGAATGTGGACATAGAAAAGAAAATAGGAATAATGATACTTGCTCTCTTTTGTGAAGTACTTTTTTATAAAAGCATTATGTAAGGGCTTAGCCGTACTAAGAGTGTTTGTAGCAAAATAAATTGAAAATCCTGAATTATTTCTGTCCCTTGCAGTGCCACAAATTTAATGCAGTTTCTATTAAAGCACATCTCAGGGAAAAAAAAAAAATCTGCGAAAGCTGGGTACCTACAAGATATTTATTAGAAACATGCTTCTAGGAAATAATTGTCTTTTTGCCATAAACTCTACCAATTCTTGCAGGATTCACTGAAGCCTCGGTCTGATGTGCTCGGTCTTGACTAGTTGCCAGTAGTCAAACCTTGTGTCTGTTTCCATTTTGTAGTAATAGGGTAATTTTAACTATAGTGCTTGTTCACAGGAGAAAATGTTCCTGTGGCATACAGCACTAAAACCTCCTACTGTGAAGATTTGGCACTTAGGCTATCACCATTAAAATCTTATTAATTCTAATTATTATGCCATTCCCTGAAGAATAAACCATGTTGCATCTTCATAAAGTGCATAACGGGTACCTATTTCCGTGCTCTCCGTAATTCTAACACATGGTATTTGCTTTCACTCCCACTTTCTAACTCCTCTCCTTCCAACTAGCTCTCGCAGCTAACACGAGCTTTCTGCTGAGTGACTTTCAGCCCTTAGGCCASCGCCGGGTTTATTAATGGTTATGCTCATTCCCACAGCCTAGTGTGGAAGAGGGTTTGGCGGGTTTTTTGGTTGGGGTTCCCCCCCCCCAGTATCTTTGAGCATAACAGTATCCACACCACACRCATTACAAGACAGATTTTATGTGCTTTTTTCCAAGCTAAGTGTAAAACGCGAGTATCTCAGCCTCCCAACCACACACACGCTCCCAGGCTGCCCGAGTGCTGCTTCACCCCCTGCCAATTTGTCCCATCGCAGGCAGCTATAAGGAACATTTCCCTGACTGCTAAAAAAAGGGAATTTCGATCATGAGATGCCAGAAAATATTGCTGGAAACTGTGCATGCTCTACTTTGACCTACAAAGGACTTCCATGTTATACATTCAGGCATAAAAGTATAAAACATATATAATTTATATTATTTTTTCTGTATTTTATTATATCCTTTCTAAACGTGCAAGTTACGCATCTACCAATTCTCTGTATAATTTTAGGTGCATGAATAGCCCTGATGAAACTAGTGCACACAGGTGAGAATATATTTAATTCCTCTCCCAGCTCAGGCTCACCGTGCCAGGTATAAACCCGGCTACTGCCACTGCCCTGAACACAATTCCCTGAACTTTAAGTTATATGGAGCCATCAGATTTTCCTAAATCAGAGTTGCTTTTGTGTAGCCAAGGGGTTTTTCCTCCTCAAGGAGCATCTTAAGGACGGGCAGGCGGTGCCAGTGGGGAGGGCAGACCCGCATCTCCGGGCAGGCTGCATCCGTGCCGGCCTCGGCAGCATCCCAACGCGGTGACCAGCCGTGCCTGCTCCCAGATCCCCGCTCCCAGATCCTGCCCTCTGCACTCAGAGCCCACAAAGACCAAACGAGACCAAGCTTTACAAGGACACGAAACAGATCCTGGCCTCCCATTGTAAAATCTACATATGAAACACCCCCAATATTTCTAAATCATCCTGGTTTTGTGTAGCTGTAACACTTTGTCACACTATACACTTCTATACAATATTGGTCTATACAGTGAATTAACAACACCTTTTGACAAAGTGCTATCTCCTGCCACCATCGCCGTGTGATAAGGTACTTCTACATTTTTCATTATTCAAGCACACTTCCAAGCACCCAGAATGAGCAGTGAAATACTTAATGAGACATTTATCTAGTCTATGTATTTTACATTTTGCTGATAGTATAATGAGGCAGAGGTACTGAAATGAAACATCCCTAACATTTCACATAATTTTCCACTTCCACTCCACCATTTTTAGTATTGCTTTTGGGTTTTTCACTGTTCGATGTTTTGAACTTTATCATCACTATCAATAATCACTATGTCAAATGCAACACTCTGCTACGCTTTTTTGGCTGAAAGAATGCCTCACCATTTATCTTCAAGCATATTAGGAAGATGATTGCAGTCTAATAAATATAGCATCAATTTCTCATTCACTTTCAGTACCTCATGTAGATGTTTCCCACTATTGTTGCTGCATTTTTAGTTGCTCAAACCTTTATCAAAGCTATTAAAAACGTATTCTTCCCTGTTCCTAGGAAGCTTTTTATGCCTATTTATGCCCATCTCTGCTTTCCATAGAACCCAACGCACTCGAGCACCGGAAGTTTTTGTGTCTTTAGTTTTTCAGTGATGTCCTAATTAAACAAGATTTATGGGGAGATACAGTTTATTAGACTAATTTAGATAGCTGAAAAGCAGCCAACTTGTTGGTCACACAAGTCCTCGTTTAAATCCCTGTAGTTAATGTAACTGTTTATGAATTGGTATTTTCTTTGACTACTTCTTAATATTATTTATATTGATTGTACGGTTTATTTGTGCCACAATCCTAAAGAAGGTCAGAGAATATCCATACAACCATATATTTTACTTATACGACACCCTCATCGACACAAAGAGCATTGAAAATCTCCTTCATGTGAAAAATTATATTGAGTACTCACGACTATATCTGAATYTTTCTGAAGCTGGAAGAATCTTTCAAAACTCACGTGCCCACTACCCACTTTTTTCAGTGCATTTTCCTATGCTACAGGGTACATTTTTATTTAGTACAGACGTATTTGCTGTAGGTAGTCCAGTGCAGGATAAGTAGATAACTCYTCTGTGTGCCCTGTAAAACCCAGTGATACCTTTTGATTTTTCAAAAGCTATGCTAAAATATCTGCATTCATGCAGAACTATTATAACTTTTTCCAGGGCATCTCGGCCKTTATTTAGAATTTTTTTCTCTGTCGGACTAGTAATTTCTGTGTCTGACACCCAAAATCTCATGACCTGCTGAATCCCATGAGCATAGGAAAGGCAACCAGAGGCATCGCAATGATGAAAACCTGTTTCTGCCTTGCGGTGTTCACACCTTAGGGACCACAGCAGCTCAACATTTCCCCTGCCTTAATTCCGACACAAATAGATGCTTCTTCCCTGTTAAGAAGGGAAGAAACACAGTCCACAAGCCCTAGGCACTTCAAATCCACTGGAAGACCATAAGAAAGAATATACGTGCACTGGAGTAAGAGGTCGGAAGAGTTTGTATATTGAAAATATGTCTGTTTCTGTATTGAAAATAAGGGAGATTTGAATATTTAGTTTTTTTATTCATGTATTATTCCTGCACAGGAATATTCCTACTATATTCATTCCTTATTTGAAAACAATTAGAAGAAAATAACTTCTAAGAAAAAGGGAAACGATGGTATCTCTGATTAAAAGAATTCAAGTTGTCTATAATATCRCATGTATTTTCTATTATCCTGTTGTTTGGAAATATTTTCCAGCCTTGTCTCCCCATCTCCTGATAAAAAACACATTAGTCTCCCTTTCTTTTTCTAATCTACCGGTACAAATATCAGCCTTATAAAAATGATTGCTTCTCCCCATGGGAGTCCTTCATAAGCCTGATGGCACCCTCCGGATTCGCCCATTTCCCAAATGTAATCCCCTCCGCCCATAAAGCCCATTCMATTTAATCCCACCCACCCATCCGGCGGAGGAGAATCGGCGAGGGCTTTGGCGTGGGGCGGGCAGCCCCCCAGCWCCCGGGACGCCCGGGCAGCGCGGGCGATGCCGGCGCACCCCCTGCCCTTCCCTGCCTCGGTCAAACGGGGCGACTCGCACCCCTCTCCGGCTGCAGTGACCAGCTACGGGCGATTGTTGGGTAGGGGCAGGGTGATGCGATTACTCTGCCCGAATATAACTCCTGCCCGCTGGAGGCACCGCTCTGCCAGGCGGCGGCTGTGGCGGGGGGTGAGGCAGCGCGGAAGAAGGGAAGGGAGGTGCCAGGCGCGGGCCGAAAGGGGAGAGGAAAGTCTCAAGCCAGCTGCGTCCCCAGGACCCGGCTGTGCCGGTGTTGTGCGAGCTCGGAGCCAGGAGCGGCAGAAAGCCCCGCTCCTTTCTGAAATACTCTGAAAGTAATGGGTAATACAGTAACCGACCGCCTGAAGTTACTATACGCTGCCGGAAAACAGAGAGCATCTTCAATGTCAGTGTAAAAAATAAATTAAAAAAAACCCACAAACAAAAAAAAAGGCAAAACCAAAAAGCAACAAAGAAATGAAAAAAAACCCCACAAACAAAAAAAAAGGCAAAACCAAAAAACAACAAAGAAATGAAAAAAAACACCCCACAATAAAAACAGGCAGTATAGAACAACTGGAAAACCTTCGCAAATTACATCACAAGCTGTGAACGGCAATTACCAGGACAATAATTTTTTCTGTCCTCAGCCTTCATA
Source organism: Oceanodroma leucorhoa (assembly GCA_030449065.1). Taxonomy (NCBI): domain Eukaryota; kingdom Metazoa; phylum Chordata; class Aves; order Procellariiformes; genus Oceanodroma; species Oceanodroma leucorhoa. The sequence continues at coordinate 120,357 of JASVER010000185.1, read as the reverse complement.
AGATAACACCATGGTCTGGATCTGTAGTGAACCCGATTTTCAACTTTCTTTGTGCCAGAGAGCATGTTCTCAGCACAGTGAACGTTACACCGCTTTGGAGTAGCTCATCGTCTTCCTACGAAACCCCACCAGGTTCCTCTGGAGCTTTGCAGAGGTGCAGGAGCCGATACTGAACACCAGGAGAGCAGGCGGCTCAGCCGGCCAGGCAGGAGAGCCCCGGCGCAGGCTCAGCACGAAGAAATCTGTCTCTTCTAACCCAATCCTATCTCTTACAAACCTGCCAGACTGGTAGCATGCACAGAAAAGGCCTCCTTTGTTGGCAAAATCATCACTATTTTGGTGTCAACCCAAGTCAATCTGAGCATGGACATATTCTYGGATAAGTGGGATGGGTTTCCAAAAGCGCAGTTGCAGCTGGATGCGAAGCAACCCGATTACCAGGCATGCCTTTGGATAATTAAAATGCAGAATGCTTGTACAGGCCAGTCTTAAAGAACTGCCAGGCGTCTGTCCTGAAGCATAAATTGCATGATACAGTCCTTCGAATGATTTTCTATCCACATAAAAAAGCCTGACTAATTTTGGGGCACAARTTTTCTTCAATAACTGCAGTTCTTTCCCGTAATAAGATATACAGCTAAACAAAATTCATAGAACATGACTTTGGCCAAATTCAACGTGCTTCTATGATGAGGGTACTTGAAAAGTTAAAATACTCTATATGAATGAGCTTGCCTTTGAAAAGCTCTAGTTCACCATTGGATAAGGCCAGGTTTTGTCATTCTCATATGTCACATACGAAGTGGCCCAGCAATCTTGTAAGTAATTTTTTAAGCATTTGACACTTTCAGCAAATGGATTTTACTATTTTTTTCATCATACATTTTCCACATACTGTGTCTGTACTTTCYATTCCAGTAAATAGATTATTAATCTTGTTAGCATAAAAAGGATAGCTTTTGTAGCCTGTTTTGAATATGTTCCAATATAATGAATTGTAACTAAAAATTCTGAAACACCCAGATGACAGGCAAAGATTACCACATCTGTGAGATTCGGGTTATAAAAAATGCAAGTTAATTTGCTGGAGTGTCATGTATTTAAGCGCACTGCTCATGTTTAAGTTTATTTGGTTATATCCTAGTAATTTAGGTCAACCGAGTCAAATAATACAATGACACTGGACCGAAGTCTAGAAGGTTTTTCGCCTCCCGTCTTAGCCCTTCATCTTCAATTGTCAACATACTCCAAACTTCACTATCGCTGTCAGAATTGACATTGGAATCTGCAGCAGTATTTGTCTTAATCCAATATTTGTCTCATTCCCACTTCTTACTCTCAGTATTTGCCTTATTCCCGAGTGTTTTAATTTTTGTGTTTGTCATATGCCTTCCCTGTTCCCAAAGACTCATCTGATCTGGTTTCTTCTCATTGCATCTGTAAATGATGGCGCGGTGCGTGCATGYGTAATGCAGAACCCCGCGGAAGTGGAGAATAATGACTGGGAGGACTCGGCCGGTGAATGCTGAGCTGCCRAGGTACAGCTCCCGCTTCCACCAGCAGCCCTTGCTGCCCTCTTCTTGCTCTCGTCTCCCACTTGTTGTATTTTCCACAYGCAGATCGCATGCACACGGACAATTTGTTACCCAGGCCCTAATGAGACAGGTCAAAGGCAATGGGGTCCCCTCTCCCCATGAGCACGGGACCCCCAGAAGGGCTCACTGGGCACTGAGCCCCAGAGGGAGGAAGAGAGAATGGCTGAATGACTTTGTTAATTGCTTTACAACGAGGCCACCATTTCCTAATCACAGYGATCGAGTAACACCAGCTCAACAAGCCCCTGCCTTGTCTTCTCCATCCTACGTCTTAATCATTCCATTGAGGAAACATATATTGCCCAAATCCAGTACATCAGCCAGGAAGGGGAGGAACAGGAAGAAAAAGAGGAAGAAAAAGAGAAAGGAGGGAAAAGAGATAATGAGAGAGATAGAAAGAGAAGGCGGGAGAGAAGAGGGGAAAGAGGTGAAAAGAGAAAGGAGGGGTAAAGAGAGAAAGAAGTCTTTATTCTTAGGTCACGACAAATGTAAGACTCAAAACATCTAGGGAAAAAAAGGGGAAGGGGGAAGACAGAGATAAAGAAAAAGAAGGAGATAGATGCACCCAATCCACCCATAAAAGGAAATCTCCAGATTAATAGGTTAAAGACCAAACAGAAACTGGTAACTCGGCAAGCTGCAAGTTCCCGAGCAGAAGAAACCCAATAACAAAGCGAACGCCTTTGTCCTTGGGCGGCAGCCCCGAGAAGGTGGCTTTGGGGATCCTCAGTTGAGGATCAGAGGGCACCTCAGAGAGCACCGTGGAGGGAAGCTGATGACTTGGCTGGAGATGTCAGACCACAGTAAGGTGTCATTGGTGTAGGTGTGAACCTGTTAAAGCAGGCAGTGGGTGGTTAGAGGAAGACTCAAGTGCAGTGGATATTAGACAGCAGAATTAGCGCATCTGCCCGGCGCCGGGGCTGGAGTGGGATTAGAAGCACCGTACAGGCAGCTGCAGTGCCGGGGTATGGACTAGACCTGCCCTCTCACTTGATTACGTCCCACAGCCATGAGCTGTCACACGGACACATGCAGCTCTGGGAGCTCCTCACAGTTAGCAGAACGGGACAGATGAGCTTCGCTCCCACTCAGCCCCTAACTTTTCTCTGATGCCCGAAGTCCATTAATCCAGGCACAAAGCAGGACGTCTCATCTCACTGATTCTTCATATAAACCCACCTAGTGAAAAGTTGACTTTCCAACACTGGAGACATTCAAAAAACGTGTGGATGTGGTACTTCAGGACATGGTTTAGTGGGCATGGGTGCTGGGTTGATGATTGGACTCGATGATCTTAAAGATCTTTTCCAATCTTAATAATTCTATGATTCTCTTCTATGACTTTTTCACAAGGCTTGAAATATAAAAGGTATGTAATGTCTGAGACGTTTATTTTACAAAACACATGCTTGCATCACTGACTTGACTCATGTTCACACCTTTCTTGTGGGAACTGGCTCCTGTGGGAGTTGCTTCCCATAGACCTAAATCTGCGTCAGATCACCTGCAGAGGAATCTGCTGGATTCTTTCACGCAAGACTCTGATGACACCACGCTAAAAGGAACTGAGATTATGAATTTTGTGCCAGAAGGCTATTAATCCTAAATCTCCTACTATGTTAAATCTGTGTCAACTACTGTAGTAGTGATATATAGTATAGACTTTCAACCCAAATAAAAGGATTTTTGCTACCTTTTGTGTGATACATCTTCTTGGTAAACCAGTCTATACGCCCAATTAGTTCCATCTCAGTTAGTGGTTGTATTATTATTATTTTTTTATTGCAATTATTATTTCAGGGTTCTGTAATGTCTTCAAGGGAAAGGACATTCCCCCGGCTAAAACAGTTACAGAATAAAAAGAAAAAGAGGGAATGGAGAAAAAGGGAAGGGGAGATGTGAACAGTAAGGGGACTGACAGTGACTGTCTGTATCATAAAGACACAAAATTTTACAGGACCACCAACTTTGAGATACATACAACAGACACAGCAAACCTGTAATACCTGTTAACCCTGTTGTATGAGATACAGGAACTGCAGAGGGGGTAAATGTGGAGAGGGCTTTGTTCAGTGCTGACGGAAAGCACCCGGCTGCAGCAAATGCGCACAAGGGAAGGGAATTACAAGTGGAGTAAAGCACTTGCAATAATTTATGCCACTTCAATAAGAGATGCATATCCACAAATAAGAAGTGTAATCCCCAATAACTTGGTATTACTTGTTCCTGATCAGTGTTTTTTAGCGATCTCGAGGGGTTTTGGGTGTTTATGGTCTTGTATGACCTGAGACTATCCCAGAAGGTCCACGGGTATGTTCCCGAAGCCAACATGCCTGCACACCTCGGGGTGCAGTCATCCCAGTGGGAGACAATTTTCTGGGGGCCCAGCCCAGGACGGTACAGCGAGCGTGCTGTGGGTTTGCCTGTTTACGTTTTTGTCAGGGTTGCTGATGTTCTCGCAGAAGTTTCTTCCTGAGCCCTAAATCTTAAAAAAATATTTTCTCAAAGCTTAATTCCATCTCGTATAGTGACTTTTGCTGTTGTCGATGTTAATTTGATGGAGCGAGAATCGAGCCCTTACGGTATATAATGCACTGAGCCTCCCTATCCTTCCCACGCCTGCTACTACCCACACTCACCTTAAACATTTCTATAATTATAGGCATAAAACAGTGATTGTGCTAATGTGTTGACTTCTCTCCTTGAACTGGATGGATTTTTACTGCAGCTTTTTGGATTACTGAGCCCAAATGCTGCAGTAATAATAAAGAAGTATTAATGTTATTAGCTAGTATTTTCCCCTTTGGATGTCATTTAATACCCTTTTCTCTCTCTCCTTTCCCCGCCTCTGTCTCACTACAAATCATAGCTTGCTTTACATACTGAGAAGCAGGCTGAAGAGCTTGGCAGTGAGAATTAATTGACAGAAATGACAAAAGACTTTTCTTTCTATATCTAAAATACTCTGCAATATTGCCGAACTGGAAGTTCTTTTAGGAGTTTTTCTTTAAAAAAAAAAAAAAAAAAAAAAAAAAATCAGCAATGACCTTAACAAACCAAGGAAATTCTGCGCATCACTCCCTCTCTTCCTATTGAGAGAAGCAGCATGCCAGAATACACAGTACAATACGTCATGAATTCACATGCATAAGCATTTCGAAAATCCTTCTTGGACAAGGTTTCTATTTAATTGGCTTAAAAAGCCACTCTTCTCCCACACAGTCTTATGCAGAGCCATCTGTGCAGGGAATTAGCAATCTGGATAAATAGTCTGTGAAGGAATTCGCCCTGCCTCGCGCGGCTGGACGTTGGGGAGCTGAATTCCAGCAGTTGTGCTGACCGCTGCGCCGAGCTCGCTGAGGAGCTGAGCAAATAAATTCAGATGAAATAAAGGGCTCAGAGATACACTCAAAATTCAAGCCGTACTTGAAAAGGCCCGTTAGATGCTGGGACCTGAGGGAAGAGCAGAGAGCAAAAACACGGGGATTGCGGAGGAGCAGAAGTCAGGCCATTTTACAGCCATTTTGGTGTGGATGTGAAAACTTGTGGTCTACAGTTCTTTGTTTGCTTCTGGTAGAAGGAATTTAGGAAGAACCATCRACACCTTGTTAATTAAAAATTAAATTTTTAGGGGAAAGAGCACAGAGACCCTAAGAAGGCATTGTTAGTGGGCACTGCCTTGCAACTGCACCTTGTTTCCAAGCCCCCCCAGCACCGCAGCCGCTGCCAAGCAAGCCCAGCGTGCGGAGATGGAGGCTCCTGCTCTAKCGCACGTGCAGTCTGGTTGCAAAACATAAGTGGAAAAACAAAGACTATAACCAAAACACATTTAAAGACTGTTCACAGTGTATTTTGCAAGCCTTTGAGCAGAGCACCAAAAATTGCCAGCAGGAAATGTGCTGGATGCTGGACTCATGGTTATTACATGAATAAGATGACAAGAGGGTCAGTATTTCAGCTCCCCCGCCCTTCTAATTTTAACATGGACAGTTAGGAAAATCTCTCCACCCTGGCTGTTGAGGCTGCAATATAAGTCTTCGATTGCACTTCAAGTCCTGCCACCTTCCAAGTGAGACGTTCCCATCCCGCGCGCGAGACTCCGCGGGCTCCCGTGAGGAGCATATGGAGCTTGCTTTCAGAAAAGCGGTAGCAGCAGCATCTTGCTCTACTTTTAGTATGTCACATATTTAAATGTTTCTGAGCAAAATCCTCTGGGCATGCCCTAGGGATTACTCCCCAGGTTTAAGATGGGAGGAAGCTACCACGCAGCACAGGCTGGCACAGGAGGGCTCCCAGTGCCACCCTACAAGTGGCACCTCCAGGACTCCCGGAGCAACATTAAATGGCTCCACGTGTGGCATATAAATACAGGCTGTGTTCAAGCTATTTAGTGCCCACTGAACAACCCAAAACTTTCTCTGGGCACTGGTATTATTACCAGTGCAGTGTGATACCTCTCAAATTGTCACTGTAGTGTGATACCCCCAGAGTATAATATTCAGAGCAAGATTTCCAAGACAGTTACGTGTGCTTTTAATATTTTTCCATGCAATATATCAAACCCCAAACCTGTTGTGAGCCACGGCTGCGCCTGAAGTTCCTCCGGCTGCACAGATCCCCGGGTGCCATGGCAGGGTGCAGCCCACTCCTCATTTCCGAGCCGTCTCCCACGTACCCATCGCTTCAGTGCCCCCACGTGCCRTTCCCTCACCAGCTTGCTGCTCCTCCATCTCAGTCCAAGGGAGTAAAAGTATCAGATGCCTGCTATCCAATCCAATCTCCCCAGCGGACACTAAAAGGATAATAAAAGGATAATTTACTAGTATTCATTCAGATAATCCATCTTGAGCAGATTTTGAGCTATCTGCATATGCCTAATTAAGATTCACTGCAGAGCGTCTGCTGTCGGTGCCACCGCAGCTTCCCGGGGGGGCCCTGCTCGCCTCCTCCACGGCCGCTGCCAGGACAAGAGGTTCCCCTCCGCGGGAGCAAGGTGCTCCAAAAAGAGCAGGTCAGCTGCAATTTGAGAATTTTCAGAATTTTTCTACTTCAACGGCGGAAAAAAATCTTTTCTGTGTTAGCAACAATTTCAAAGAATATCCCCCTAAGGGAGTCATCCTTTCAGCAATATAAATTACTTTAAAGGGGGAAGCAGCCCAGGCAATTAGGCCTTTTAGAACAGGTGACCACCCTCCTACATACTAAATCTTCGAAGGYAAAACTGCCTCTCCCATCCCCAGCGATGCAGGGTGCTCAAAGTGTCAGTAAACATACAACCATAATTACAGGAGCTGCCTCATTTCACTAGGATCTTTTCAAGATTCATCATCCGCGCATTGATTTTGGATCGTAGGACTGCATGCTTTCCTCTTTTGTTAACACATTTTTAAGCGAGATTTAACCTCACGAAGATAATTTGTTCCTAAAGATTTTGTCGGCACGGCAATGACAGACCCCGCGGGGCGCGTGGAGCTGGCCTCTTGGGGCCACCTGCCTGTTCCTCCAGCCTCATGCTGGGGGGCTTTCTCAGACCTCCCTTTTACCTGCAAGCCATCGTCCAGGTCAGTCCCACGGCGGCGTGATCCCGTCCAGAGCGGTTCGGCGCACCTAGGCGCTGCTTCATTTCCGCTAAGGCACCAGGTTTTAAGTCAGGAAACGGTATCTCGAAGTTCCTTCAGCCCCGATTTGAGAAGAAACAAAGGGGGAAAAACAGGATTGCAGGGGCRAAATAAATAGGAAGCAAGTGGATTTTGAAAAATACGTTAGCAAAACTAACTAGCACAGAGTGGGAAGAGCACGGCAGGCGGGAGCCTGGCCGTTGCACGCCGACCCGCGGCGCCCGATGCCCGGGGGTGGGGGGGCCACCCCGCCGCACGGCTCGGCCCCACAGCCGGGCTGGGGCACGGCAGTGCCACGGGAACGGCACCCCAGGGTGGCCACCCCCCCTTGAGTGTGGACCTTGGGCCAYGGGGAGAAGATCCCGAACTGCTCGTGTCCACCGAAGGTGACGGCAGCTGCTCCAAAATCAGGGCAGGTCACGCAGGGCCAACATCTCTGCTTCTGCCTACCGCAAGCACCTCTGATACCAGCAGCTAAGGACAACTGAACAATATTTTTCCAACACCCCATATTTTTGCAATATCATAAAGAGGAAATACACAAATGCACTTTTGTTGGAAGGATCAGGCCCTGTGGATGAGCGCACACTGAAGTGCTCGAGCCCGAGTTCGAGGGAGATAACAATTACCAGCAAGTCATTACTTAAAAACAGGATAATTTTTCAAGCAAGCATAAATGCATCTGCACATTCCYAGCAAGCAAATAGGTTTGAAAATTCTCTGAACTGGAAAAAAACATTGTGAATCCTGACCATATGCTTTTCTCTAACTGTATTTTAAAAAATATTTGCTCAGTCCTATAATCTAAAAAGTGAAATACGATTTTGAGTTTAACCGTATATCAACGCTTAGATGTTTAGCCCGTGGCTAAACAGGATTTTCCTGTTCACAGTTATGATTTCACGTTTTGCCATAATAAAAAGCCTTGATAAAAATATAGACGTTCACAGTGCAAGTATTGCCATATCATTATAAACATGGATTACAATAAAAAAAAAAAAAAATCTTTAAGCACACCACTAATCTCCCAGTGCAACGTCTCACCATAACCAGGCTGCCATCAGTCTATTCTGAAGCAACGGTGCAGCTACTCCTACGGTGCAGGAGAACAAGTTTTCTTCCCAAAGATCAGGAAGAAATTCTGGAAATAAAAGAGACCTTGTGGGCTCGTGCCATGCTTGGGGGTGTTTGAGAGCATCGTAACACCAGGTACCACAGAGCTGCCGGAGCCGTGAAGCCTGTCCCAGGGTCTGCACCCTTTATGCGTCTGGTCCCATATAAAACGCTGCCCACAGGAGATCAGGTGGAATTCACCACGATGCTACAGTGCTTCTGCTTGAGGCAGACAGAGCTTTGGTGGTGTCTGCATGAGAGAGGAATATACAAAAATTCAGGCTTCTTTCCTGCATGTTACTGCCACGAGCGTGCTTTGTACAGACACGAGCACACCGGCGTTCCCTGCACAGGGACCCCTGCCCACCGGTACCCCTCACCGAGCAAACCCACGGCACCACTCACGGCTTATAAACATGGCACAGGATGCTGCTTTCAACAGGTCCATGTGAATATGCACGGGAGCATCTTTTTGTCCACTTTAAATACGCAGGGTGTTTTGTTTGCTTTATCTCCATAGCCTGAGGAGTACGGCATGGCATCACCATCCCTACCCGGGCACTCAGACGAGAGGTTCCCGGCTTTTCCTTGTGATCWTTCCCTTCCACCGCCCACAGGTTGCCTTTGGCCAACTCCTTTCTCCCGGGGAAGCAGCCCCAACAGGAATACATGGCTAACTTCAAGATTTCACACTTCCTAGCAGAAGTCTAATCTTCCAATCTATTTGTTCCCCTTCTCTTGCAGGGTGGGTKCTCTTCGCTTGTCACTTCTTTTGCTGGGAAATGTCATTTGTTTACATTTTTTTTCTAGTGCCATGAAATGAYGCATCATTCAACACCAAGGTGCTAGTAAATGACAATGTAATGGCAAAGCTAAGTATGCTCTAACTGTAAAAGAAAAAAAAAATCACTAATCAAAGTCTTTCAAATTATATGGAATACTGACAGCTTTTTACGCTGTTTTAATTAAGTACACTGTAATTTAAACCACTGAACCATAACAACCCAACGTTTAGTGTTATATCCCTAGGAGAACTTTAAAAATACGCATAATTCTGCCCGGAAGGTAATTGAGGGATATTTTTGGGGTGGTGGGGGTAATTAAAGGTTATACAGGAGAGTAATAGGAATTTTACTTGGGTACTGATAGTGTTAGCAACTGTGCTAAAACCTCCTCGGGAAAGTGATTCATGTTCCTGGCTGAGCTTTCCTCCTGTTACTTCTAAAGGCAGCGAACGCTCGGGCTGAGCTCTGTCAGCTTCTGTAYCCAGTTGAGTTTTGAGGGGCACATTTTGCCGGCACGATCGCCTATCCCTGGCCAAAACAACGGGATGCTTTAAGAGCAATAAGAGAAATTAATTGATTTCTCCCCATCAGCAGGTAAGAGAGACGTTTCTTTTATGGCTGCGTGGGGGCCCTGCCACCCGGGAGGAGCGGAGGAAGGGACGGCACTTTTGGGGATGGTGACGGATGAGCACGAGGGGAGGCGGGCAGGGAATGCCCCCCCTCCCTGGGAAGGCAGCCCCCAGCACCCCCCCAGCAGGGTCCGGCACGGTGGGCGGCTCCGGATCCGGCACTTGCTGCAAACCCCCCCGGCGACCCCGCCTGGGACGCTGGGGCAGCCAGCCCGGACCTGGTCCCATCGGCTCCAGCCAGGGAGGAAGAATATTACGCCAGGGGTGCTTAAAGCATCGTTCCTAAAAGTGCCTCCCAAAGTGCTCACAATACATCATTTTAGGGGCAATATTTGCTATACATTAAGGCAGAAAAGGTGCTCGCAGCCCCCTAAACCTGACGGGCTGCATAGCTATATCTGCCATAGTATGTACAGGGAGATTCAATGTGAAAAGTGGAAGATAATGTGCTCACACACTAATGGGCACTGAACTAGACACAGGCTCATTTTTCACATCATGTCATCTCTAAGGTTTGAATAAAAAGTAATGGCTAGAATGAGCCTGGATCTATCTCAGACATTATCATTTGCCTCCTCAGTTTTATTTGTGTTGACTTGTACAGTCTAAAAAGATGACAGTCTCCGGGCCCCCGGATCAGTCTGAGTGATAATACACAGCACATTACACTGCTGGTGACAGCTTCTGTTCTCCTCGCTGGCATATGAGCGCGGCGCATCTCCCTCCGTCATCTCAAATGCTATCAACTGACAGAATAAAGAATCTTGCGGAGGGGACATCACAAACCCTGTCTGTTATGATTTTATGAGATAAACTGGAGTTTCTAGGGTATCTTGTTCGGGAAATTAGTGTCAGTCAAACTTTGGGGGGTTTTTTTCTTTTCCTTTCCTTTTTTTTTTTTTTTAAAGATAAATAGCAGGCTCTAGAGAAGTGGCTCTCTATTTATATTGCCACACAATCAAAGCCTAATTTGAAACTGTGGAAAAAAAAGTAACCATTTTAAAATAATAATCTTCTTATTGTGGTGAGGATAAAGGAAACACTTCTGATTTCATCCGAGCACGACTAAACAGCCATGTACGCTTACCACACTTTTAACGCGGCAATACAATAGAGTGKTTTTTTAGGCTATATCAGTATTTTTTTACTCTAAAAACATCTTAAATTTCCTCATCAGCCAACAGCCCTAATCCTAAAAGTTGCTCAAGCTATTGCATTCAACTATAAATTCATATAACCTGAGACTTCTCAGCTGAACCTTACATGCTCGGCCCCACAGGCATAATGCTTAATTAAGTGTAATATCCTTATTTAAGACAGGCATTCTCAGTAACCCTGGTAAGTGTTCCAGAAATTATTCTCAGAGATTTTTAGTTACAGGAATGTACAGGGAAAAAAAATATTACYGAGATAATCTACAATCTCTGGGGGATTACTACTTTACAGAGATATGCAAAAAACCCTAATTCTTTTGTTTAACCTGGAAGATAATTCTAAACCTTCAGCTAATGAATCCCAGTAGGTTAGAGGGGCTTTGGATTAATCTCCAATTTGCTAATCCTGCTACCGAAGGTGGGGGAGGATCCCTGCAGCCCATTCATTCCCTCTGGGCTTTAACCCCCGCRTCCCGGAGCTGCTGCTGGGGACGGGGACCAGCAGCGCGGCAGCCCCACGGCCGGCCCCGTCCCGGCCACGCGGTGCCGGGGATGCGCAGATACTCCCGCCTACCTGGCTTGCGTTATACACAACCGAGAAGTTTTTTTTTTAAAGCTGCCACTGTTCTCTAAACCTACCGAGATGCTTTTCTTACACTTTCAAAAAATACACATTTCAGAATCATAAAAATTTACAAGTACTTGAACCATAATCTGCCAATTGTGGCAGCTGTTTCCCATGCAGTTTCAGATACTTCTGTTATAATGAATGTGTCTCACTTGGCTGAAGTTCCTGTGAGTGTTTAACTCAGACTGTACGTGGTCCTTTCAGACCGTTTGCCTGCTTTGAATTTCCTCTACTGTCTAGGTGAAAAGATGCCACAAAACATGCAAAATGAGTAAGAGATACAACACTCACTTCCATCTCTGCTTTAGTAGGGTTTCTCTTTTAAAGCTGCTTCCACCTACCACCAGGCAGATTTCTCACACCACATTCACGTTCGAGCGTTACATGTATTTTGTAAGGAATAGGAATTAGAACCGTAACAAAATAAAAACCACCGAGGAAAAGTGAAGAAATGGAAGCAGCAGGAAGCATCGGACTTATTTCTTCTATAAAGGGCAACCGCATGAATGTTTTTCACACAGTCACAAATAGAAGAACSAAACCCATAGTGGACGCTGGACCCCTATGTAAAACATTCTGCTTGAACATAAACCTGCTGTTTTGGGGAACTTCTAATAGATCTCAGAATCTTATTGTTGTTACTTACTTCCTCAGGAAAACAAACAGTCCTATATGTATGCATGCGTGTGAGTAAATGAGGTTGGAAAGCAAGAGRATAGATGCAAAAGAGGAGAACACATTTGCTTCGTTAATAGCAGCAAACCGTTTGGGCTCCTTAATTGTGCCCAGCCCACCTTGCAAGCCCACGACTCATGTCCCACTGGCATCCCCCTGGCTGGCGCCAGCATCCTCAAAATTGGGGACTGTTTTTTCCTCTCCAAACCTCATCCTTGAGGCCATTTAATCTCTACCTGGTTGAATAACGGCCTCATTGTAAATGACACATAGCTGTGTCTCAGGCAAGCCCAGGGAAGCTGCAGATGGGCTGCTGGTCCGTCCCACAGCAGAAGGAGCAAGCTGCAGAAGATTACGTTTGCAATGCGAGCTTTGTCTTCCTTAGGATTTTGTTCTCTTCTGCTCTCGCCCGTGGTCCTCCCTGGCGACCAGAAGACTTTTACTTTATTTCACACTTGACCGCAGGTTCAGTGGCAGATGCTGATTACCATTCCCCACAGCGGTCGTGAACGTGGGAGGCAGAAGGCAGCAAGAAACGCAACGTTGGCGTTCGGTTAAGGGAAGAGCCCCCAGCGCTCCCCCCGCGGGGAAGGGGAGGCCCGCGGTGCCGGCGGGAGGGCAGGAGGGGTGCTGGGGCCAGGCTGCGGGCAGCCTCACCTCTGCAAACCAGCCAGGGGCACGGGGCACGCGGGGCCRTCGGTAACATCACCGATTTCGCTATTAAGCTCCTCAATCTCCCTTCGGGATTTATTTCCACGCGGGAGGCTGGCACAAAGCCACGCGCAGCAGATGGACGGCACTGAGGTAGCCAGGGGATGCGCGCAGCGAGAGCGTGCTTCCCGGGAAAGCTGTCGGGATTCCTGCCTTTGCTCAGGGCTGCGTGCCCAGGACGAGGCTCCCTTAAAACTTCGAGCTTCCTTCCCCGCGGGGACCTGGGGATGTGCAAAAGTGGTGGCGGTGACCGCAGCGTGAGGGGGAGCTGGTGAGAGCAACCCCACCACCCGTCCGCGGGAAACGGCACGGAGAACCAAGCGACAAACCAGGGATTTCCCCCGCCCGAGGATGGGGGAATTGGCCCCATTAAAGGAAAGTTTCAGGTTTTCGTCTCGTGCCCAGCATCAGGGCCGCGGTTTCCAGCGCTGCCGCAGGCTGAAGACACGGCGGGGATCTGCCGGTGACAGAGCGCATGGCGTCTGCAGGGCCATCCGAGTATTTTATATGCAGGATCTCTTGAGTTACCGGGCAAGGACAGTAATTAATGGGATGCAACTATTAAATAATACCGGCAAGCAATTCTATTTTAGAACTTGACCTTAATTTCATTCACTACTGAAATTAGCTTTTTATTCAATTACTATGCTTTCTTAAAGATTCTCAACAGGTTTTAGTTCAGTTTAGTTTTTAGTTTAGTTTTAGCATTGCTCTTGTTTCGCTCCTCCAGACGAGGAGCAGCGCTGGCGGGGGCCRAGCAGGCCAGGGACAGCACAAAGGAAGGTTTGATAAGTAATTCAGTGCRTCTGAAGGGAGAATTTTAGTAAAGGGTGTCCTCAAAAGCTAGCATTGCTATAGCAACAGTCCGGCAGTTTGTAGGAGCAGCCGTAAGAGGGATGCATGCTGGCAGGTTGATCTATTTAGTTATTGCTTCCACGTCATACAAAGTATGGAGACATCCTAAACTAGTGCAGAAATACAACCCTTTTTCCGTACCTTTCAAGGAGGCGGGTGCCATCCCATATGCCGCAAGAGACGAGACAACCGCATATCCCACGTTGGCTTTCCCCAAGAGTCGAAATGGCTTATACGTAGGGACGCATTTTCACTATACATGCATGCACGCCGAAACGCTGGCGTCCAGGGGAACGGCAGAAAACGCAGAAAACTCTGAAGCCGCTTACCCTGCCCACGGGTTACTCTTGTTTGGCTCCTTAACCTCAACCTACCTGCCGGCACCTTGTTGCCACCAGGCTCGCTTTCGACCAGACAAAGAGGTGGAAGCCCAAAACAATCTGGTGTGGGATTACATAAGTCCCTTTCCCTGGGGGAACCTCTGCTGCTATTTAGCTGATTGCAATTTCTCATCACAGCAATTCTCAACATCATCATTATCAGTACAGCAATCAAACACAAACAGGAGCTGGTTCTAAATGAGAGATGGATGGGTAATGAAATAATTGCTTTGCCTCGCAGCCCAGGGACACTCCCCAGCCCCCAAATACCTGACCTTCTTACAGCGTGTCAGGTACAGTGGGGTTTCCATGTTTTACATCACTCCTGGATATATATTACAGCCATAATTCTTGCATTGCCCAAGGCACTGGGGAAATTCCAGCTAATCTCTAACTCGGTGAATTTCCTTTGTATTTTTCAATTTGAAAATAGATGCTATCCAAAAATCTGTATTTATTATTTTTATTGTTCCTGCGTGCTGCTCAATGCACCATCCGAGCAGTGGCTTCCTTTCGCTGCCGACCGCAAGGACTCGTGGCACGGTCCTGCCTGTGACCATGCTCACACCTGAGTAACGCACAAGGCAGTTTCTCAGATGTGCTCRCTATTGGAATTCTGATAACCAAAACATCTTTTATCACTGCAAAAAAAAAAAGAAAATTAAATCCTTATGTGCCCACTTCAAGTACAAAGATTTATCTGATTAACGCAGCGACRGTCACACCTTCATTGGGCAACAAAACGGTTCTGACTAGAATAAAATATCCTCCCCCTTCCCCAAAGGGAGACTACCCTCTACCTGTTGGAATCAGGCATGCTAAGCACCCAGAGGTCCTGGAAGTGTGACCATTTTAGAAAACAGTTGTTAATACTTCTGGAAGCTTTTAAGCAATATAGTATTTAGCATTACAGCTACTTTTTAAAGCTAATTCAATACATTTCCAATGAAATGTATTGTGCCAAGAGTCTTTATTCCCTGTTTTTCCCAGAGTTTGTGTCTCCCTATCTTCTGGTGTGTTCCAGTGTCCACATACACTTTTGTAAATTAAATACCTTTCACCAAAATGGGATCCATTGGGATGTCTGGGGTTAATATTACAGGCTTTGATACCGCAACAGTCTCTATAGCATGGTTTATTGCAGCTTACCCCAACATTTCYATCCCCATCCCTAACTCAAACACCACAGAAGTCCCCCGAGGCTCCCAGGACAAGGTTTTTGGGTGGTTTTKTGGTGGTTTTGTTGTTGTTGTTTTGGGTGTGTTTTAACGTGCTCCTGCACATGGGACCAGGGAAAGGCTGACAGGGGACTTTTCACCTGCCACAGGTTTATTTTCTTGACAGACCAGCTGCAATAATCTCCTATATACCCCTTCCTACCTCCTCTCTGCAAGCCTCATAAGAGAGCCCTCAAAGGTCAGCAGGTGAAAATTGCTCAAGCCATTCAGATTAGTCTATATGGGCAAGAACCTCTCTTCTGGCTCCAGGTTTTGTTCTAAATTAAAAGTCCTGGTGAAGTTTTTGTAAAGAATCTCTTGAAAGCTATGAGAATGGGCTCTGCATGCACGTTTAAGTACATTTTAGCCGTATTTCAACACCGGGTGGAATGCGCTACTTACAAAGATCAGGAGATGGTTCTGCATGAGCCACGTTGGGATCACATGAACCCAAAAGTCATAGCAGAATCTCAAAATATGTGGAAGAAAAGCAGAAAACAAACATGCATCCCTCTCTCCCCAGCATCCCGCATCCATTTCTGAGAAGCAAACCAGCCATTTCAACAGGCAGCGCTTCCCAGCGCTCAGGTCACCTAAGCTGGCGTGGCTCAACATCCTCAGCCTGATTCTGAGCTGCTCCTCTTCCCTCCAGGCATTTTCCCGGCCCCTCAGCAGCATCACAGACGAAACAAAATGTTAATCGTTTCTTTCGGTAGAAACACAACGGTGAGAAAAACAAAACCGGTCCTAGTGGGTGCCCCCCAGCTGCTCTCCCCCCACGTGCACTTCATTTTGGTTGTTCCTCTTGCCACTTGCTGCTCTCCCCCCTCCCGCCGCCGGGCCCTGCGCTGGCGGGGCTGCCCCGCTCGCGTGTCCCCCTGTCCCACCGCGCTGGGCACCCGGCTCAGCCTTTCCTGCAGCCATGGCTCTGCTCTGCCCGCGGGCAAACCGGYGGGACATCGGGCATGCGAGAAACCTCGGCCCTGTTACACGTCAGGATCTAGAAAGTACAGATAAGCTAAAGTCTCCTTTTAATTTTCTAGTTAATGATGAAAAAAAATTACCYGGACCAAGGTGTGGTGCATCAAAACCTCACTATCTACGGGTAAARAGGGACCTAGCGGGGAGCAGCAGGCTCAGGCAGCGGCGATGGTGTGACCTGGGCACAGGGCAGCGACCGCRGGGATTGGCACCCACCAGGTCGCTGCGTCCCCATTCCACAGCCCCGGAGAAGATTCCTTCAGAGGGGAAGCACGTTGCGTGGGAAGCAACCTGACAGCAAAGTCTGAAGGGGCAGAGGAAAGGCTTGGGATGCAAAGTGGAGAGGCTGCGGGTGAGGGCTGTGGAACAAGAGGATGCTCTTCTGCTGGGGTCCAGCCGCCTCGGACCCCCACCACGCTGGAGGGGGCTGCGCTGAAAGCTAGAGCCAGGCACCTACCCCAGGCTTTGCTGCGGGAAACTCATTTAGGCTCTGATCAACAAAGCACTCGAGTAAATGCTTCACTTCACGCGTGCGAGTACTCCCGGGGGATCAGTCTCCTCCTTCACGCTAGACACTTGCTCGAGTGCCCTGCTGAGCTGGGACCCTGCCACCGAAACGCTCGTACTCCACCGACGAGCCTCTCTTTAGCTGCCTGCCGTACCATCAATGCTTGTGAGAGGGAAAAATCAGAAAACGTTGCATGTTTGACGTCTTGGGTGTGCCAGAAAGCATCAACTGGTTACATACATACATATATATATATATATACACACACACACACATATAGAGATTATCTCCAATCTCCTCTCAGGCTGGGGGATTTTTTTCTCCTGTGTTTGAGAAGAAATTCCCAAAATTCAGTGTGAACTTTCAAGCACATATCCCAGTTTAATAAGAGAGAAAATGCCCCTGTTTCGGGGCGTTGTCGGACCCTGCACCACCAGCTAGCACAGCAAATCAACAAGGTGGCTTTGGGAGAAAAGCCACCCTGGTATTTTTCTAACAAACACAGGCAAATGCCAGCATTAATTTCTCCGAGCTGATCAGCGGGACTGCGRTGCCACACAGCTGTGATTAGGAGCCGAGGTACGGGGAGAGCACCCGGCCGCCTGATTGTGCCTATTCAGGGGCGGCACACATCTGTATGCGGGCAGGGAGGGATGCTCGGCATCCCCGAGCAGGGAGCAGCGGTGGCCAGGCACTGCCACACCACCTGGGAAYGGGGGAAACCATCCCAAATGTAAATATATATACACACCCCGCCAGTACAAAGCTCTATAGCCAGCATCTTAGACAAAAACCTTTAAAAAGCCCATCAGATGTCATTAAGCCAACAGCGATAGCATCCCTCCCTCTGCAATTTTTAAAGACCAAGATTTGCTGGAAATACAAAGCTCTGGGTATCCGGCTGTAAATAAAGCCCAGGTTAAATGAAGAGCGTCCCGGCTGAAGGGGCTGCCGTCCCTTTCATCCCTTATCAGCTTCACGTGGGCGGCCGCAAGGTAAACATGAAACGCTGCCGTTGGTAAATTCCGATTTGGAATCTTGACAGCGTATTTCCAAAGGTATAACATCTTAATCAAATTTTAAAATAAAACATCCCAGCGCCGAGCTCCGTCATACACCTAAAAATTATATCACACACATGTTTTTATGCTTTGCCAATTACATTTGAAATAGGGACTGTTTGTTTCAGCCCCTCTAAAAATGAGGCGAGGATGAGAAAACAACCTATTTCCTTATTAGGTTCAGGAGTCAAAGGACTCAGCCAGGAGCCGCAGGCTTCAAGAGCATAGAAGATTAAGACATATATTGGATTCATGATGGAGGGCACAAAGTTCATTTTCAAAATAAAACAGAATTTTATTCATATTCCTTTTAAAATTCAGATTGCCATTTGCCAGCTGACCTGTGACATGGCAGCAGTGTATTACATTTTCAATGAGCAGTCTGTCTGGAGCTGGCAGGAGAGGAAACTGCTTCCTGGTTGAGTTTTTTCACCACCCTTAAATAGTAAGAATTTGTCAGGATTGTTGTCAGAATGGTAGACGGTGCAAACAGGGACAGGGTAGCATATTTATTTTTAATAAGGAGACATGCAGAATAGCGAAGTCACTGGCATTATGCACCGAATAGGGCTAAAAAAAAAAAAAAGAAATCAGAGCTCAGTTGCAATTTGTATGTGGAAATCAGGGGTGGAAATACTTGGCAGATACATTGAAAATAAAAACAAAAGCAGACCAGGAAAAAAAAAATACATCTATATTTAAAAAATAAAATGCAAAAGCAGTTTAAAGCAAGTTTTCAGAGAGCGCAAGTCAAGCCAAGGTTTTCTATAGCGAGGAGCTAGATTTATCTAGCTCACCATCTGTCAAAATTATATTACAAAAGGCACATATGCAAAGATACAAGACTACTGATTTTCATATATATTAAAACCCGCAACTCCTGCAGAAAATGAGAATCTGCAGGCGGCGATGCCCAAAAGCTCCCATGTCAAACTTTTGGGGCTTCGCCGTAATTCAGCGGCTCCTGCCTCGCCGGGCCGAGGGGGGATGTCCTGCCAGGGCCTGCAAACACGGCCACGCGCCCCCGCTGCCCCCCGCCGTGCGGCAGCACCCCAATAATTCTGCGCTCGAACCACGTGCGATGGGCGCAGGCGGGGGGAGGGAGGGGGACCTGGGGGCTCCGCGGCGGGTGCCTCCTCCTCCTCCTCCCCATCACCGCCAGCCCAGCCGGGCGCTGGTGCCGTTCCGTGGCCCGAGCAAACCAGGATGAGGACGAGACAGACTCATTTTCCCCCGTGGCAGGGTTYTGAGCCCACGTTTCTGGGGCGAAACAGCGGGAAGCCCAGGTCCCTTTTGGTTCCGCCACCGATTATTTGTGTATTGGGTGGCTTTTGTCATTGCAATCAAACACCAAGTACAAACTGTGCCGCTCGCCTGATAACTTAATCAAGAACTCTCTGCTTCAATCTACCTGTAGATAAAATCCAGTGTATATTTTGACACGGAGAAACAAATCCACTTACCGCAGGTGAATTAGCTAATCATATATCAGTAAAAACACATCTCGTGCTCGGCGTAAAGATGATGATGAATATAAATTCTCCACACACTGAATTTTAAAATTTTCCTAGCCTAGGCTTTCTCATGTAAGCCATGTTAACCTGCAATCTGTAAATACTTATATGTTGACAATGTATAAGCAGTATAAGCAATTTTGTTGGCAATCTATTTTACTTTATGAACAGCTGAGCTCTAAAGCAGATCRCTCCGGCGTTAGCTCAGGATTCATGGCAGGGAAGCAGGAGGGACGGCTCCTCTCTGCTGCTCCCAAACGCGTTTGCAGACCTGATCACTGGGGATATCGCAACGTTATTTTTGCTGTCCGAGCCGGCGTCGTGAGCGATGCCAGGCTTCTCGCCCCATCAGGGCTCCTCGATGGGCGCGTTCAGCGAGGAATGACATACGGCTGTTTACATTTCTCATCTGTGAGTCAGATCACATCACTTGTACCATAATATATTTTTACCCAGTGCAAGGGGACTTAATTGACCACAATGTCACCTTACAGATATTCATGAAGTACAGCTAACAGGTATAACCATTTTTAAAAGTCTGAATCTGACAAAAGTATAAAAGGAAAAAAAAAAACTTCTCTTTTTTTGCAGCACCGATGCATTTCAGATCCTATTTTTTTTTTTTTTAATTCTTGATGCTTATCATTTTACATTTTGGCTCAATTTAGAATATAAAACATTTTAAAATGCCAACCTGTAAAACCTTGCGTTTACTTCWTATGTTAATTTATTAAACTGTGTCTGGTAGACGTAAGAGGTGATAAGGCTAGTTATGTATTAATATTAACAGTGTTACACTACTGGTATATGCTATTGCTACCTTTCGCATTAATCACAAGAAAAAAATCTGACTGCTCGGACTAATAAGAGCATTTAAATCGCTAATGCTATGGAGGAAGAGGCTCGATGTCGGCAAACATCCCCTGGCCGCGGGGCTGGACGCTGCGGGGCTGGACACCGCGGTGCGGGATGCCGCGGTGCGGGATGCCGCGGTGCTGGACGCCGGCGCAGCGCCCGTTCCCCCGGCAGCCCTCCTGGGAGAAGTTGCACCAGGGAAAGGTGGAGGAGAGGAACAGTCCGGAGCCAAACCCGAGACGAGGGAGCCCACAGCAGCGTGCACAAATTCAGCCGCGGAGCGGAGCGGCTGCTTCGCTCAGCTCTTCCTCCCAAACCCTGAGCTCGGCTCCTCGCTCGGCATAAAATACAGAAACCTTAATTGGTGTGTGCTTCTCCAACATGTTTTTAATGAAAACGCAGCACATAACTCTTAGTTTGTTGGCTGGCAGAGCCCAATTTACAAAAGTGGGAGTGCAAGATAAGAAAAGAGTACATCTGCAAAGCAGGCTGTGCAATGAATCACGCAGTGCCAGAGTTGAGCAGAATATAATTGAGTCCAACATCTCTGAGCACTTTCACCATAATTAATGATAATCTGTAACAGAGGAATCTGAGATTCCAGTTCAGAGAACTGTTTAATTAGGCCAAGTAATGAAAGCAGAAGCAGTACAAGAATATGGCCTGCCTCATGATTAATGATTCATGCTACTGAACACAAAAGTGCCGCACCGTTAACTCTAACGGATGCTGCATCTCTCTGGCATTTACAAAATAGTGAAATGCATGCATTTTTGTATTTTAAAGATGTAACTGGCAGTATCCTTTTCTGAGCTATTTACATGATAAATATGGTTGCAAAGGTAACCATCTTCCTCTCGGGTTCTTTGCTCTGGGGTACTTTAAGATAAATATGGTATCTGCCTGAACATCAGTATTAAGGTAAGATCTCCTCCACTGCTCAATAATTAATATCTTCACTTTTAAAGTTAGTCAAACAGCGATGTTTTTCTTTTGTACTTTGATAACATAGACGAGCCCTGGTGAAATGATGTGCTCTCGGTGCAGCTACAGAGACACATTTCGCTCTCTGGAAGGAAAAAATGGTTCAGTTCATGAGGTACAAAATGTAAAAGAAAAAAAAAAAAAGATGAAGAGATGGTAAGTTTTTTGCAGGCTTCCACTTTTGCTGGGTCAGGGTGCAGAATGTAGAGCAATTTGACATGGAATTGCCCTAGAAGTGTAAGGGACATGACAAAAGAAGTGATAAGACTGCCTGGGGCTTTAACTTACAAGCCAGCAAATTATATGGGTTTTATGTGACTATTTACTCCGCCATTCAATGAAACAAGGAGTACTACTTATCATGGGCGCTGCAGAAGCCCACGGTACATATGCAAGGTCTGAGATAAGAACACTTTTACAAAGAAGCATGTTCACTAATGTCTCCATTCACCACCAGATTAGGTCTCCTTGGGTGCCTGCTTCAGAAGCTGCCACGGTTCAGCACCCACCGAGACTAATACCCGTGCAGGAGACATTATCTGCTCTCTGGCATAATGGGCCAACATTTCCGCCCTGCCACCATCCTCCCCTTCGTGGGGAGGACCCCCTGCCCTGCACCCTCTCCTTCCACTCTCCTCCTCCCCCTGGCACACACAAGGAGCTCCCTCAGCTCGGTCCCCTTCCCGACGGCAGAGCTCGGTGCACGGCCGAGCTGCGGGGACATCGGGGGCTCCAGCGGAGGTTCAGGGGATGCTTTAAAAGGGGGATGTGAGACYGGGGTGAGGAGCACTTTGGGCAACCCTGAGGTGGGTCCTTCATTCCCCCTGGCAATCCGGAGCTCGTGGGTGCGGTGGAGGACCGCAGCCTTCCCGTTACGGCTTTGCGCACCCACGCATCCCCTCCCTGCCCCCCTGCCTGCTTTGGTACACAGGCAGCAGGAAACCGGCTACCTCATGAGTTTTTATAAGCACATTCCCATGAAGAAGAAAAGCTTAAAAGAAAAAAAAAAACACCCTACCTAAAATGATAGGAGAATGGATGTGCTTAAACTATAATGTCAAATAATGAGCAGGGCAACTTGTGAATCTTTAATGGACGTTTTAAAGAGCTCATAAACTTTTGGGTGAGATTACAGAGGCTCTGAACCTGTCAAACACAGCTCAGTTATTTTACAAAGATAAACTGGCAACCGCAGACCAGGGAGTTTCACATCCGTGGAAGGGAAACACTGGGAAACCCTCCCGAGGGAGGAGGGCGAGGAGGAGGAGGGTGTGATTAAGGACAGCAGCATGGCTCTCAACATGCTGGATCGTGCTTAACTAATCCCTGGTGTTCTTTGAAGATATTACTGCCACAGTAGATAAGGAAAATTCAGTAGAAGTAGTATACTTAAATTTTCAAAAAGACATTCGACAAGGTTTCACCGTGCAGATTAACGCCCAAGATAAAGTTACAAAACTGGTCTAGGAGTAGAAGACTACACGTCACACCGGGTCCGACTCGATGGGCTGGGGGTATATTTCCCAGTCACACTGAGCTGGTTTAAGAGGCGGATCCAGCCTTGTCTAGACCTTGTTCCTAGGCGAGACACGGAGTTTGCTGACGGCCCTGGTAGGCGGAACACAGCCACCAYGTGCCCCCCGCAAACGCACACCGCGTGCCTTGGCGGAGCTCTCGGGTGCTTGGGAAGAGCGTGAGCTTGTGACCTGGAGGCTATCTGAGTATTTTAATGTTTGTTTCTCATGATAATTTATATCCTCAAAAAGGAAGAGGAAAACCTTAAAAATCTGAAGAGATATCAACGGACAAATCCAAGCCAACCTGGAGAGGTTTGGGTCATGTTGAGTAGAGAGAAGCAGAGCAACTCTGGCTAACCAGAGGAGCAAGCAAGGAGGTTTGCAGCAGCTCATGACTTCCAAACCCACGTAGGCTCCTGCTTCCTACAGACCACAGCGAGGGCTCAGTAACAGCCATCAGGAATGTCAGTCCTGGGTGATTCCCGTAGGGACACGAGGAAAGTTCCCATCAGAAATCGAACAAGCACACAGCGATCGTTTAGCCTTCCCCCCGTAACATACAGGTTACTCAATGCGTCTCCTCCGTTCTTGCACGGAGCACAGCAACTGGTGGCCTAGGGACTCTTTAAGGAGCACGTCTCATCTCTGGTTAAATAATTCGGCCCATCTGTAAGAGGTACCAATGGCTTATGCTCACCTATTATTAATTAAAACTGTGATCACAGCATCAGAGTAGAATCTCAGAAATTAAGCACTATCATCCTGAACTCTTCAAAGCTGCTATGATCTACCCCATCCTATAATTCATTCTGCATTTCATTACTAAGTGATTTTAGTATTTAAATTACAGAGGCTTTTCCCCCACCACCACCAAAAGATCTAGGTAACTCTGTGCTCATCGTTATCTGTCAGTGGCAATCTCTGCACTATCTGCAAATCTGTAACGAACATTTTTGCAGAAGAAACTCAGCTGCTTGAAAGCTTAGAAAGGAAATGTAGAAATGATATAGCCGAAGAAGTATTTTTAAACTAAAGTTAGCATCCTTAATTTTTTCCCATCGTCAATCCAAGAAAAATTAGCATGATGACATCTGGCCTTGCTGAAAAAATAAACAGAAAAGGAAGTGTTGAAATCAGCCAGTGCTTTCCACTTTCTGATGCCAAATACTGACTTATTTTAGGTTTCTTAAAAAGTATTAAACAGAGTTCAAGGCTTACGCCACTGGGAGATGAATGCAGAGAGCCTGACTTGGCCGTTTGTGACAATTACTGTACAAACACGGCCAGGGTGTTTTTCTTGGAATTTGTTCCTGTAAAAGTTATTCAGAGAGGAAAAAGCTGCAATTCACAAAAAACTCATCGCTGAAATAATTTTCCTGAAGCCCTGTTACGTGGAGGGAGGGGACGAGATTCTTGTCTCTCTAAATACCAGCAAGGACTGCTCCAGAAATGAGAATTATAGCGATGAGGCCAGGCAGACTGAGAGGCTAAGGAGCATTTCTATGCATAAAACTGCAGAGAAAAAATAATATAATAAAAAAAGAAGCGTCGTTAAAGACACTGTAAACCACGTGAAACCTTGAAGGCTGGTCAGGGGAGAGCTGGGGCAGCCCCGTGCAGAAGGGCTGGGGGGAACCTGCGGCCACCGCACGGGACGTTTGTCAGATTGCTGCCAACAGGTCTGCACACTGATGAAAACCAACGAGTGKCAAGTACTGTGACCAAAAAAATTAAAACCAATTGTAAAATCTGGTTATCTAGGCTTTCTCTTACAYCTATTTACTTGTATCTCCCTTTTCAATGGCTTGGAGACGCTTCGGTGGTGTATTTACCCAGCCTGTCTCACTTGAAGCCCCATCAGCAGGTTGGCGAGAGCACCCGAGCAGGTTTTTTGCACTTATTTTTGAACAGAACAAGTGAGACTGTGTTTGCGCTGTGGTCCAGAGATTCCCCTCAGTGGCTGCTGCAGATCCACCCCTGATCCCAGGGAGGGGACGAGCCAGCGCAGCTCCTTCTCATCCTTCCCTGGTTGGGAAGGCAGCAGATATATCTGCAGAGACCCAAACAAGCTAAACTAGTCCCTTCRACTGACTAATACTATCATTTGAACAGCCGGATTTATTGACTTTGCAAAATCAATAGCTATTTTTATTAATCATCTTTAGATAGCATCATGCTCCTACTATATCTCTTTCAGTGACTAATACAATAAATTTCTCCTTTTGATGTTCCCTGACATTTGAGCAAATTAAATGGAGCATTAAATATGATCCTCTTTGGGACAAAAGTGGGCAGAATCATTTGTGACTACTTTATTAACTGCTATGAGAATACTGGCAGTACCTTCAAAAATGTTGTTTGGCATGCAATATTTATTATTATTTAAATTTTTCAGAGCAGTGCTATATTACTATGGATCAAATGGTTTTAGTTTTGTGAAATGGAAATATTTCCATATTTACTTTTATTTTGAACATGATACCAGCTGAGGAACCACAGTCCATCTTTGCTATGTGCATTACAGGAAATATTTATAAAGTATGCTTTGCTCTTAAAATGGACAATATCCCTTAAAAAGTTCACATATAAGTAACTTTGCTATGAAATAGTTAAATTGATCTTTTTTAAATGTAACTGCATAAGAATTATTTTTTTATTCTGAAAAAAGTGACACCAATTTACATGCTTTGTCAAAAGAAGAAATGGTCAATTAAATACTACGGCTTGGAAAACTGCACGGGGGGAATTTGCCAGAGCGGGGCTCCCTGACCCCCAGCCAGATCCCATGCAGGTCCACGGGGATTCTGGGGCGTTCTCAATGTACAGTCACGTTTATCCTCAGTGTATTTTATATCAGTTATTCCTGGCATTTGCATTTGAATTTCCAAATTACAGTTAAAAAAAAAAAATAAAAATTAACAAATTGCACCACTTAGACATTCTCGTTATCACCGTCTTACAGGAGAGGTGTTCCAGGAGGAAGGGTGGTAAGAAGTGAATTACAGAGCCCCTGCTGCGGGTCAGAGCAGCGGAAGTGAGATTCGGCTATTTCTGTCGATCAACTGTTTATCAATTTTTGCGCAAAACATCCATTCAGCACCTAGGTGTTCCTAGATTATGTCTTGATATGAGATTAATGTCACACAGCTTTCTTCTACTTCCACCAAAATTGAAAGTAAAATTCCCATCATTTCCCACAGAAGCACAAGCCCTTTCATAACAGCTAACTGCTTCTGCCRGGCAAACATTGAAGTTTCAGATTAAGAAGATAAGAACCAATTGACATAAAATAAGAACTGTCCTGAATTTTATTCCCAGGCTCAGAATGAACCCAGACATGAACTTCGATTGAATCTGGAGTRTAAAAAGAAATTACAGCTGACCTCCTCCCAGACAAACTGCCTCCCTTGTAGAAGCAATACAGGTGTATTAACACAGCGCTCAGCTTGAGCTAATTACCCTGCAAAGAAACCAATTAACCCAAGATGAGCATTGTCTTAATACAAMCATGCTGTTTTCGATGTCCGAGAGGTACAAAGTTGGAGCGGGCAGCTGCGTAGGCGGATTTCTGCCCCTAAAAGGCTCAGGTGGGACATCGCTGGGCACCCCTCGGGGTGGCACTGCCRCCGCGGGGCTGAGATTGCCCAGCCGCAGCAAAAAGGCTACGGCACGTGTATTTCTKGGGTCCTGGGGGCAAACACCGGCACGCTCAAATTCTCCGCGTATTCCCTGCCCGCTTGCGCGGTGGCTTCCCCCGCCTCACCCCTCTCCGCGAGCAGCCCGCTCTCCTCCCAGGAGCACCGGTGCCCGGCCCCTGCACCCAGACTTCTCCCCGCGCTTCAGGCCTCCCCCGCCCAGGGACAGCCTCCCCCCGCGCCGCTGGCTTTGTGGACCACCCAGCCGCATTGCCGGGCAGCAACGTCCCRGCAGCCACGTCTTTATTCCCGTGCGTCCTTCCCACAAGCCGGGATCCTCTGCCAGTACTCAACCTCTTTTGCCCCAAACCACAATTATTTTTTTCTGCCTCCTTTCTTTACCTGGTAGCCTCCTCTTCATCCTCTTCTTCACCCACTTAACTCAGCTCCTGAATTTTTATTTCTCACCTTTACAGTGGCCTCCCCCCAACCTTTTTCCCTTGGCCCCCCACCTGGGAATGATTTCTCTTGGTYGTCACAAAGGTGACAGCAATAGCCTTAACACACTACTAGCCAGTCTCAGGCAGCTGTGATGCTGCAATTCGAAAGTGTAAAAATAAAATAAAGTCAATAAAGTAGACGAATCACCAAGGTTGCTGCCCCAGGGGCAGGGAAGAAGCCCAGGAGGCGGCTGGGGAGAGCATCCCTTTTCTGGGCTCTCCCTCCCTCGCCAGCGATTCCTTTGCAGCGTGCACTGGAGCTGGAGGTTCCTACACTCAAGTTTCACCCACTCTTCCTTATAGTACTACTCTTTGCTATCTCAGCTCTGATTAAAATTGTCTGGATGGAAGTAAAATGATGTGTCAGTGGTACGTGTTAATGACAGGTTCTTAAATCTTGAAATTAATTCAGCAGTAGAGCACTACCAGAAGGTTTGAATGGGAAGACATGACGCTACGGTGTCCAGCTCCCAGGCGAGGGACCTGCGCAGAGTCGGCGCCAAACCCGCGATGCCAAGCAGCATCTCTGCTGTGTTCAACGGGAGCTGGACCGGGTCCCCACCGGCAGCGGGCATGGCCACTCCAGGGGGGTGGGCATTCAAGTGATCTATTTTAAGGGACGAAGATGATGATCACCAATAAAGAATACTGCATGTGTGACTGTCATATCATTTTCTAGCTTTTTTTTCCCTAGCCTGTATGTGTAAAAATAAATAATAGTAGCTTATACATATTAAAAACTTATTCTTTTTTCTTAACCACATACCAGCAGTGGATTGAACCAAGAAACTACCAAAAGGTCTGATCTATTCTATAAAAACTTGAACTTCTGAAAAACCAAAGATCAACAGTGCATTCTGCACCATCTCAGTTACAGGTGAAAGTGTCCGGGTGCAGGTACAATCGTCAGCGTTGAACCAACAGCACACCTTGATGTCAATCACCATATTTTGTCTTCACGTGAAATGTCACTGCAGAAAACCCACTTCCTCCCCCCTCTTTCTTTTCTCTTGACTGATTTAATTCTCAACTCTAAGCTAGCCATTAGTACAACTTAATTAATAATGTGGGACAAAATGGAAACCGCAGTTCTGACTTCAGCATCGCTGAGGTTCAAGAGAAGATAGAACACACCTGTGGTCTGAAGTGCTCTTAGTACAGAGCATCTCTTCCTCTCCCAGCCCCAAAACCCCACAGTATCACACCAAATCCAGAACGCTGGCCCTGGGCATTCGTACAGTGCTCAGCAATGCCAGCGGGTCATACAAGCTGTAGCAATGCTGACAGGTTTGAAGTTGGTTTATACCACAGTAGGTATTTTAGGTTCAGCTACTAAAGTGTTTACACCTCCTGAAGCTTTAATCTTTCATTTTGTTTACGTATATAAAAAACAAACAAACAAAAACCCCACTAAATTAAACCCAAAAAAACCCAAGAAACAAAACACCCTCACACATTCTGCTGCAAAATAAATTAGTCCATAAAAATACAAAGTGGCAGCAGTAGTACCTCCTCCTCCCAAAAGCATGGCTCTGAAAAGAGCAGCCCCACGGAGCCACGGACAGGACTTTCCACGTGCGTAAGCTTGCAGACAGGGGTGAAATAGTGGTAGGATCAGATCAAAACACACTTCCAGGTAGGAAGAAAGTCTATTTTACACCAAGTCAGCAGCCTGCATGCAAACCCCCAAATTTCTGATTCCCCCCCTTCCAAGGTGGCTTCAAAACGTGAGTCCAGGCAGCCGGGAGAGCGAGAGCAGAGAGGGGCGAGCAGCAGCGCGGGGTGACACACGTACCTCGGATGCAGATCCACAAGGATTCACACCACACCAGAAAACAGTTTTTCTACATATTCCCCACCAATAAAACATTATTTCAAGAAACAGCAATAATAAATGATTTGCCAAGTTTTATTACTTATTGAGCAAAAAATGTCCCAAGTTAATGTGAATTAGGTACGCAGGTCCCATCCATTTTTAATAAGAGCAAAGTTACTTTTCTGAATCTTTTGTTTGCTGTTTTTTTTCCTTCATAATGTCGTTTAAAATAAAATATTCAGATGCCAATATTAAGATAATAACACATTAAAACCTCTACTCTCTCCTGTGCAGTTTCTTCCTTAGGACAGTGTTTTCCCGGCAAGCAGCCCACCCACTATTCCAGGGAGCCATCCTCTCCTATTTGCCCAGCTTTAAGGGATGTTAAATCAGCAGAAAAGGGACCTCCTTTTCCAGCAGACAACAAAAGGGACGGCCCTTCCTCAGCACCCGAAATACTGGCACCCTGAGCCGAGCAGTACCAGGGATGCTCTGAACCAGCCCTTGCCTGGGATAAGGGGAAACAACAGCCATGTCCAGCACTTAGAAAAGGTAGAAAGTGCTTAGGCATGCCCAAGGATTTTTCATTTCTTTGTAATTTTTAGTATTTTAGCATTGGGGAAAAAAAAAAAAAAAGTAATGAGCAAGAACCCATTTCTGCCTCTTAGAAGAGAATGGGGCGAAGGAATTAAGGATCTTCACAATATCACAAGAGTCACTGAAATTAGCTTTCTGCAATAAGCCAAGTCATGTCACCAGGCTCCTTTTAGACGATCTAAAGATTAAAGGCTCTATTCCTGGAGGGTTCCTGTGGCATTTACTCAGGGATTTTGATCAAGCTTTATGTGATGGGCTACCTAACACACCTCTTCCAACCTTAACAGCTAACAGGAATTTGGTATCTCTCAACATGGATTTCTTGCTCTACTGTAGAATATTTGGCAAACATCTTGAGACTGTAACCAGTCAAAGGTAGGAGATAAAATGAAAGAAGGGGAGAAAAGTGGCCAAAGATTCAGAGCAAACATTTAGATTCAAAAGCAAAGTATATATGTATACAAAGCAAGTATGTATGCTAAATCCACAGGTTTAACTATGGCAGCATAATTTCCCATGCCAGAATAAGAGTCAATGTGGTGGTTTTACCACGGCCCCTGCCCATGAGATGCTCCAGGCACTCAGACCCCAGCACTGAAACAACGACACCAGAGTCACTGCAACAAACGCAACCTGCAGCCCTGTGCTTCATGCAGAAGGTGGGATATGGTGCAGCCAGATTAAACACAGGACTGTCTTCAGAAATCTTCAATGCTATGAAACTTCATATAAATTTAACAGGAAATTAAATCTCCCTTGAAATAGAGATTTACCAAAGAGGTTAGTTCACTAGAAAGTGGGATACTTTCTATAGGGTCATTCAGCTCTATACTGAGCACCACAGCAGCGATGGAAATTCCTCTTAAAGCTTGGATGATTAAAAAACAAAATAAAACCCCCAAACCACAAGTCCCTCCCCCCACCCCCAAAAAAACCAAAAAAAAACCCCAAAACAACAAAACAAACAAACAAACAAACAAACAAAAACAAAACAGAAGGAAAAAAAACAAAACCACCAACCCTCAGGTTATCATTTTCTTTTAAGATATTTCATAACTAATTACTTAAGGAAGAGCAGCTGCAGAGAAGGAACCCCCAAATTTCTGCTGAGCTTCATGTAATCTTAGAAGGAGAAGGAGGGTAGAGGGAGGGAGCATCACCCCCACCTCTCCCCCGCACTCACCCCTGGTGCAAGGCAGCCGGGGCCCCGACGAGCACGGCGTGGGTGGGGGGCTGCCCCGGTCCCCCCAGCACCAGCGAGGAGAGGGGCAGAGGTGCCGTTTCATCAAAGCGAGGTGAGCACTCCTCTCTGCTCATGGGTGGCTCAGACATATTTAAGGTGACTACGAGGACATCCTACACCATTTAATGGGGCGTAATGTCCTTGCAAGGGGTTTTAGAGGGATTGTACAGAGGATKATCTTTTAGTGATTCTATTGAACATACCAAAATTCTCTTATTCTCTACAAAACGCTATGGACTTGCAGCACTAGTCCTGGCTCCCATGAGGTTCATCCTATAGCCAACAACTAGGAGCTCTTCCACAAGCAGAGAGCAAATACTGCTATTTCCCACGACCGGTCCTTCCCCCTGCCTGCAAGGGATTCTCAGGGACTCCTCTCCACAAACACCAGCGACGAGCCCCTTCCCTGGCGTCTTCRGGGCAGACGGCTCCTGCCTGTTTAAGGCTGTAAGAAGCACCTCAGTGCACAACCGTGACGCTTGGCACCGGTGTACGAGCAAGAAAGAGCCAAACCATGTTGAATAAAGAACGATCAACAGCATCAGCATTACCAGCAGGAGAAGATGTTTTCTGGCAGCGTTGCTTCTGTGCAGGAAGCTATCTAGCTCCTCTGCATTACTGGAGATGCTGTTTGCAGGTAAATACCATGTTTTTATTGAGCTTCTCACCACGGCTATGAAACACAGGTAAGACTGTAAGCTGGTCTGATTTACAATCCCCTTCCAAACAGAGCGGCAACCCATCAGAGCACACAGGTAGTCCTCCTACAGGCTCTGAAAATGACTGCTTTTGCAAAATCATCAAGACGGGTTTAAGATGTTTGCTGCTAGGASTGGAGTGCAAATGAAAGGGCCACACAACTACTTGAACACTAGTGGACAAAGTATATACCATGCACGTGCTTTGCTTAGGCAGGCTGCAGTTTGCTGAGGGAATTTCTTRTAGGAGGTTTCTCCACTGCTCTGGGAAGATTTAAAATCTTCACCACACCGCCTGCCAGGGGAAGGAAAAGCGAGATCTTTCCTCGCAGGCGTGTGGCTGCGCAGCTCAGCCCGCGGCAGCCGGCGGCACCACGCCGTGSCACGCGTGGCCCCGCCACCACCCGCGCCGCCGCAGGAGGGGTCTCCGCCCAGCAAAAGTTTTTTTTTTAAATGGCTCATTTGTCAGCACATCAGCAATCAGGGAGAAAAGTGTTTTTAATCTCTGTTCCGCGTAGCGCGAGCTGGAGCTCCTACAGGTGAGCAGGCAATTTGTACAACCCGCGGCGCGGCAGCGCCCAGTACCGTGGGAGAGGAAGGGCAGGCGAAGGGCTCTGCTAGCGATGTTTGCCACGCTGGCCTGCTGGGTGCAATGGAAGCGTGCAGGGCTACAGAAAGTCCCGTGGGTCCCCCCAAGCCCTGCCTGCCCCGTGGTGCCGGAGCCGGCTGGGGCAGAGCCCCTTCCCTCACCCGCGAGCCGGAGCCACCGGGCTGGCCACCCTTTAATTCTTCACCGTGCATTTCCTAAASTCCCATTATCAAACGGTACAATTACTGCAGGTCACGGACATCAAATACCACTAGCACTTCCAGCTGTGCCTCCGCAATAGCCTCCCGACAGAAGTACTGCAACACAGTAATAATAATATCCCAGCTGTAGCCACAATCACTGAAATCACTGACAGTGTCAATAATGTATAAAACCCCATGGAAACTCAACTGCACTTGCCAAAAGGCATTCATCAATTACACTGCATTTTATCTACCATTCAGAATGGACTGGTTTTATTGTTGGACTTTTAAATAAATGGGTAGGGTAAATAGGCCCCGGCTGAATTGCTCTGTCTCCAGTAAAAGGTATTATATAAGGTTCTACCTTAATACTTCAAACACGCTCAGGAACCACGGCA
The DNA here is from genome assembly GCA_030449065.1 of Oceanodroma leucorhoa. Taxonomy (NCBI): domain Eukaryota; kingdom Metazoa; phylum Chordata; class Aves; order Procellariiformes; genus Oceanodroma; species Oceanodroma leucorhoa. The sequence goes on along the minus strand of JASVER010000185.1, from coordinate 87,898 downwards.
GATGGGCAGAGGGCATATCGACAAGGAGTTGCACGGGCGTCATCGAACCCAGCCAGCTCRAAGGTTTCGGGAATGGAGCAGCTTCTGCTGATGAAGAAGCCCTGGGAAGGGGAGCACGGGCACCCCAGCCACCAGCCAATTACCCAAAGGGGTGGGGAGGGGAAAAAACAGGGCTAATCAGAGGGAATTCAAGGGCAGGTGGTCCCAGTTAGGGCGGAGAGCCAGAGAAACCTCCCCATGCTTCCCCAGCTTGCGGTGGAGAAACGCTGGGGGACCCCCACAGCTGCAAAGGGCGGAAGGCAGGAGAGGGGAAAGGTGGCAGGAAGGAATACGACGGGTGCAAAGGGTTACGGGAGAGTTTCTGGCAGAGGAAAAGTGGCAGGGAGAGGGGAGAAAGGCATGAAAAAGCATGAGAGAGAGCAGGGGAAGAGCTTGCCCAGATCAAAGAGAACCACCAGCCCTCGGGGACTCGTGTGAGGTTTTATTTAAGTCCATACTAAAAAGAAAAAAAATCAATTAAATTAACAAAATGGTTTACATTAGAATTCATCAAAAATACCCTTCAAAGAAAAAAAAAAAAAAAAGCTTTAACCGGTGTGATGTTTTCATGACTATCGCCACCGTATCTGACACGTCCTCACGACTCCGGTGAACGCAGTGAGAAACCATTTTCTTTGCTCGGCTCAAGCACCGCGTGGCAAGCACTTAGCGGGAGCTCGCCCCCAGCCCGGAGGAAACGCTGCCTCTAATTCATCTGGAGACCCTCAGTAAATGAAAAGGAATATTATACGGGCTTGCAGCCTGCAAAGGCTGCTCCGCAGACCTAACTTTTCAGATGTGCGCAGCCCCCTTTCATGGCACAATCACAGGCTAAACGCAGCTCGCCTCCCTCCTGGCTCCTTCCCTCCACGCACGCAGACTTAAGGAAGCTGGTCCAAATCATTTTCTCCTTTTTTTTTTTTTTTTTACCTCCATAGAGGAAATTTAAGCCCTGTCTGGCATTCTCCAAAACTCTAATTTATTACTGCAATACAGGTTTTCACTGCAAAAGATCTTAGTGCCTTTTGTCTCAGAAATTGTCAGCTTCGATACAGTCTTAAATTGAGGGACAGTTTCCCAAAATCTGTGTCCTTGCAACACTCTGGATTATGATTGGAGACACGGARGGARGGAGAAGAAGAAAAAAAAAYGTTATTATCAATGATAGCTGTTTCACTGCTTTTTTATTAATGCAAGTGCTAAACGAGACTATATATTACTGACAATTTACATTAGCCTTCTTAAACTGTGTGGACAGGTGTACAGGGGRACAGTGAATTAAAAGCAGAAGAGACTGTGGTTTAACATGCAATACCATTTATGTCCATGTATGCCTAAAATAAAGGACTTGAAGCTAAAAATGTCTACAAAAGAGTGTTTCCTCACATATCAGGTTGGTTTTTCATGGCAGAAGTGTTAAAAAATAGGCGTTTTTATTGACTTGAAAGAAACTTGCCTATTTAAAAACCTATCTGAATAGGGAATGACACAATCTGTCTAAACCCGTGATTATCTGTATCGCTTGTAATCACCTTCCTTTCAGTACATAAGCACTGCATACTCCAGCGCGGTGTTAATGGGCCCATCTGAAGTCAAGAGGAGCTGAGGCTGGGTATGGAAAGGAATAGCCAGGCACGTGCCAGCCTCCTCTGATTTTGACTTTTTAAACCACAAGCCCAACACAATGAATAGGAGCATCGCAGAAGAAAAGGCAAATTTTTTCCGTAGCACCACGCCGTAATATCTGCAAAGACGGGCTGATGAAACCCAGACGGAAGGAAACGTTCTTTGGGAATTAACGCAGATGCTGGGAAGTGGCAACTTCCTTCAAACACCTTAAATAAATCTTCTTTTATTCTTTCCTTCTCTCCTGACCTGGATCTGGCTGCCAGTGCACATGAAAGAAATTACGAAAGCTTCTCAGTCACTGCTACTCTGGTTCCTTTTGCACTACAGCATTTGTCATTGCCAAAACAGCAGAGTTTAATTAAGTGTTGTGAGCAGCCTAGTGAGAAACACACTTTAAATTAAACCTCTGTACATGCAGCTATTGGTTCTTTACCTCCTGAACAATCAGCGGGGTGTTCGGCATAAATTCCTCCTCTCAAGGGAAAGGCAGCTGTAYGCACCTCTAGCAATTCATAAATGATCCTGCTTTCCCAGAACCATATCTTATTAAAGCACATTTAATTATTTCTTAGTTTTAAACACCAGTAGATGAAGGCGATAATTAATGTGCCTACCACTAAACATTTTATTTACTCTTGATATATTAATGGTATTATCAAGAAAATATGCTACAGTTTCAGGTTTAACAAAATTACATGGCAAATTATCTTTTGATGCATCAAGCAATCGTTAATATAATGGAATAAATTATTTTAACACCTCAATAGTAACGAATGGATACAAGTGCATAAGCATTTTAATTTTTCAAAATGTTTTTACAATTACAGATTACAGAGGATACTTAAATCAACGATGCAGGAGTTAAGAATAAGATGGAAGAAAAAACCCCAACCTTAAAAGGTATTGACTTGTGTTTTTTTCTACAGGAGAGAAATATTTCAGTTTAACTGGTCTTTCCAGGAGAAAGTACCCTACTGCATAATGATCATACTAAAAATAATAATTGCTAGTAGCAGGTAAGAAATATTTCGGTGACATTTAGGCATTTTTCCTGCCAACTGCAAACATGCATTTATCTCATGAAAAGTCGGATTGTGATTGATACATATACGTACAAATACACGTACACCTGCATACACATAAATGTCTTCTTCACAAAGACGGTATATACCGATGCAGTGTGTAGGTGAAATATCTGACCCCTCAGGTATCACAGGAGGATGCATGGAAGATGAATAGGGGAGGCAATCCCTCCGGGTGCACCCTCCCCTGAACGGAGCAGCGGTCCCAGCCGCGCCGAGCCCCACCGGGCAGAGCTGGCCACGAATTTTCACTCCCTTTGTGCTCAAGCCTGGCCTTTAAAGAAAGAAAGACTGGTGCCTTTTTTTTATCCTACACAATATATTCAAAGATATTTTTATCAACCCCTATGATGCTTTCTTCTGGAATAGATGTACATTTTAAGACCAAAATATTTTGGAAATTATTCCAGTAAATAAAYCAGTGGCAGTTTTCTTAAAATATTTAATAGAAATCTTGAAATTGAATATTTTAAATAAACATGTCGGCATTTCTGAGCACCCCTAGCAYGGGCACAATTTAACCTTGTGACCGGGGAGGAGGTCCAAACCTGAATATCAGCCCTCTGTGCTGATGAGCGACTTCAGCCGGGAGCGGCCGGTGACGCGCCGCAAACCTCCGCTCCTCGCCGGCCGGCGCGGGGAGCCGGGCAGCTCCCAGAGGCACCGCTCCCTACCCTTCAGTACGGACGTCTTGGAGGCTGCGTGTACGAGACACAGAAAAGCTATTTGCAGTGCTCGCACCCAAGTTGTCCTCCAAAAGACAGGACAATTAAGTTAAATTGCCAGTCAGAGCCTTGACTCCTGAATTATTTTCAGGAYGTCCAGAGCCCGAGGTTGGACAGCAGGAGCTCCAGCTTCTCCTCTGTTTGGGCAGTGGGTGTTTTTCAGCTGTGAACAAAACTGTAAGTATTTGTGTTCACATGTATCTTCTGAATATTCCAAATAAGGCATGTTCTGTAAATACAAGTGCCCAAGCTGTCTGAAGGCAATGGCAACGGGCAGGTGAAGCACCAGCACCATTGACAGACCCTGCTCGTTTAAAAGCCTGCCTGGTGCCTAGGGATGGGGAATGCTCTATCTGCTCGGGTACCCGATGTATGAATAACCGCTTCCTTCTGCTGAAGCGAACCCAGGCTCGTCATGCCAAGCTGGTCCTGACATCCTTCTGCGCCCAGCTGGCAACGCTAGAGGAGAGCATCTTCCCCAAAACCTCTGCTTTGACACCAAAGGCTGGTTGTGTTTTCTTCTCTTTTTTTTTATTCTGCCAACGGGAGCTGCCAGGGATCTCCTTCCTCTGCAGCAAGTTTCCCAACACACAGTGTACGAAGACCAATTTCTTTAAGTACTGCGTTGATCTTGCGAGCCAAGGACACTTCCACAAAGATACCTGCTTGGAGAAGCAGCGTGGACAGACAGAGACGGGGCAGGTTTTCAGCTCGGGACCCTGCGGCCGTGCCGAGGGGCAGCGCCGGATCCCCGCACACCATCACCACCGTTTCGCTCCCCCAGAGRAGGAGGGAATTTGCTGTGCCGTCTTTGCACAGCGCCGGACATCATTTGAGCAAATCCGTGAGCAAAGGTCCCGGGCATCACAGTATAGAAGACATAAGTACACCTCTATACGTTCTTAGACTGTAGCTTCAGCACTCATTTGGGGTGTACGAAGGGTGTCCTCATTGCTGTGATTTCTGACTTCCCAATGAAATTCTGCAAAAATTGCTCATCCGCCCATTTTAAAAGGAAACGTACCGGCTATCTTGTGCTCTCCCATCCTCCTCCTCCTCACTAAAGCCTCGGGTCGGGGAGAGTTGCAGGGTTTGGGTTTTCCCCCTGAACACGCACGTTTCCACAAGAGCCTGCGTTAGGCGACGTTGGATGCCCCAGCACTAACACCCGCGCAGAGGCTGGGCTGGGGACGTCCAAGGACCTTTTCTCAGGCTGGGAGGGGACCCGAGCAGCACCCTGCCTCCGAAGCCTTCCCTCCCCAACACCCCTCCGCACCTCCCGCACCCTCCCGGGAGGGGAACGAAGGACGTGGMGGGGCTTTTTCTTGGGCAGAGCTGCCGCGGCAAGCCAGTTTTAGGTAATACGACATCATGGCAAAAATTGTCCGCGATTCAGACCGTGTTTTCCCTSGTGCTATGGGAAAATTGGAGATAGAATAATTATAAACCAATATAATTAGCCTTTAAGGGAGAATGGCCTTCTTTGGGGTTTAGYTTGTCTAACAGATAATGGCCACTGAAAGGAAAACAGGGGGACTAAAATTACTTTTAACAAGGAGCAAAGGGGAGTGTGTGGTGCAATGGAAGGACTCGGAGGAAGCAATGCAGGGGCAGGACTCCAACCTTGGACCTTCTAAATAAATAAATATATACGGTCCACAGTGCCAGTCGAGCCACCACTCAAGCAAAATGTTATTTTTAAAAGCACTGAAGCATTTTCTAACTTATCCCCAGGGATTTACACTTAAAAAAATAACATAAATTTGCAGAGGCCTCCTTCAAACACTAAGAGCAAATCACGACTCTTTGCAAAATGCAYGGCCGGGGAGGAGAGCCCCGGCCCCCGCTCGACCGCCGGGACAGACTCCCACCTTCTGCCTCTTGCAGCAGCAAAGGCAATGTCATTTATATGGTTTTAATATTATTTGCATGGTTTTAAGGTGAAAGTAGTTAAAGTAATTGGAGAAAACAAAAGTGATAATTTGATTTTTTGAGCACATTCATGAAGAGGGGGTGATTTATATGGCTGTGCAACTGTTGACCACTTTGTTTAGGCACTTGTATCTATATTTCCTCTTATTGTGTCTCTCTCAAGTGTTTGATAGACTAAGATGGAGGCATTAATTGAATTCAAGTGTAGAGATCTGAAGTATTTTTATTATTATTTTTAGTTCTCTCACCTTTTATTTCCATTAGCAAAGAAACGTAATCGCTGTGGGGATTTATGGCTAAAGGATGCAGAGCTGGTTACATACAGTTACTGAAATAAAACTACTTYACCTGAAAAAAACAAAACCCCCAAAACATTTAAGCAGAAAAAAAACATAATAGAACAAAAACTCAGTATTTTCCCAGATTTCAGAGCCACAATAATCTTCTGAGTTTTTACACTGTGTRCATCCTGCAGTGTTGTACCAGTACCAGACAAAATTCATTCTCCGTGGACYTGTGCTCCTCTTCAGCCACCGACAGTCCGGCCAAAATGCTCTCTTGGCCCTGCTTGTAGGACAAGTTCATGCTTTAAGAACGGCACCCAGGGCACCCTGGCAGAGCTGGAGGGTTTCTGCGGGAACCCGGGACTCATGGGTGCATCTCCGGGCTACAGCCAGGCTGCCCGCAGGAGCCTGCTGGAGGAGCAGGAGGGGTGGTGGAACCGGGGTCCCACTCAGCTGGCGACTAGTTTTGCCCTGATAATGCAAATATTTTGTGTAGTGCRAATATTTTGTGTGCCCTTAATTCTGAGGCTAAAGTAGGCAAGGCGGGTGAAGAGCATTGCCATTGCATGCTGAGTGTAAGCACGTGGGGGTTCCTGGCCCAAATACTAACTCCAGGTCCRAGTAGTGCTTTGTGTGTGCCTCGTAGGGGCGTTGGGCTCAGGCAGTTTTGCCTAGCACGGAACTGGATTCCTCTGCCAGAGGGGGAGAGGTGAGGCACGAAGAGCCGCATCTCTCCGGAGGAGCCAGAGGAGCCCCCCGACTTTCTGCTCCCCGAGCTTTCCCCCATACACAGGGGAGGGGGGGAACGGAGACCCTGAAACTCCATCTTTCCATGCTTACAAATACAATTCAACTTTCTGAGAGGGTTAACGCACCAAGGGGCTGTTAGYGGGAGAAAGAAAAAGGCAAGGATGGAAAAAGCGTGTATGTCCGTGTGCGGGTCACCGCCGCACGCAGCTCTTCCACCCTCCCCAGCACAGAGCCCCCTCCAGGGCACRACACACGCACTGCCTCTTGCCCCTCGGGAGAGAACGGAGCAGGCAGCYCTCTTAAAAATGTACCTCTGCATACATACATATATATACATGTATATTCTATATATTTCTGCAAAGTATTCCYCATTTGATTGTTTTTCCTAAACAGCGTCACCCAGGAGGCTGGCCCCGRACAGGAGGGCGACAGAGGAGCCCTGAACATTAAACAAGTCTGTGTGCTCTCTGCAAAGCAAACTTCATGCCCACTCACACCCGGTGCCTGGGMAGCGTAACCTTTAGAGCGTTATCACCTCGGCTGCAGCCGCCTCGGCAGTGAATCCAGGACACGCTGCGGGGACGGGGTCTCCGGCTGCCGGCGACTCCCACCCGGACTCAAGGGACCTCTTCCAAAATCACCTGCGCCCACATTTTATTAAGATGTTGGTAGAAGAAATGCAAAAACCAAAAAGAAAAAAAAAACACCACCCCACCCAAACCAAAACCCCCTTCTATATTAAGAAAATCAAGCAAGTAGCTTAAGGACTTCATCTAAAACTGTGTTTTCTGGACTATTTTAATGGATTTGTGCCAGGTTTCTGAACGGGAGTTGAAATTTTAGTACCATACATAAAATGCAGRGATAGAAACTGTGAAAAATTGCTGCATTTCATGCCACACACATTGCATCATTAGAGTCTGAAATTTGAATATGATCCATTATAAAGGATTTCATATTAAAATGCATAAACATATGCCGTGTGTATATATAAACGAAATCCTCTAGCATAATTTTAGGAATTAGGATATCATAAGATTACTAAAAAAAAATATGAAGGACATACATTTTTCGGTCTAATACTGAACTGCATCCTATTGCTATTGATTTCAGTTAAAGTATTCAGAGGAACAGACAGGTGCCTCCAGAGGGCAATTCCGAGAATCTAAACTAGAAAGCCCCAATTTGGCTGTTTAAAGAATGGGTATCTATCGCATGTAAGGGAGAAGCTCCTGCATCTGTRTGAATATATGTTCCTTAACTGCAAAAAGATACATTCTGCTGCTGCCTTCCCATTATTTGACACCAATAATTCCTCCCAGACTTTCTTCTTCTGTAAGACTAGAATTTAATGTAGAGGCTGCTTGGAATTTTTTTTTCCTTGAGAATTTTTTGATCTCTTGGGATGAGCTTTGAACCTTTTCCTGGGCCAAGTAAGCGGACAATATCAGACTACTTCAAGCATAATGCTTTTACCAAGAAAAGGTGGATTGGCAGCTTCATTACTAAGTATTTTCAKATGTAGTTCCCAAAAGGTGATTTCTTTAAAGAAACTTTTTCAGAAAGAGAAAATAAGAAGTGGTTGGGGGGGGTGGGGGTGGACGGAAGAGAACAGCAAGGAAAGTGGCCACATCACAACGATAAATATAGAAGACGCTCAGGGTTGTGGTAGAGCCCTAAGTAACTTCCATGCAACAAGAGTYTTCTGAAAAATTGCCACAAAACACTTCACAGCCCGTGCTGGGATTAATGGGAAACATAAGGACAAAGGAAGAACTGGCACACGTTTTTGTGCATCCTCTAGCAACGGCAACGTTCAAATCAGAGTTAACCTAGGACAGGTAACGGCAAAACGAGACCGTATRTGCCCAGCAAACGGAGGCTATCGCCACGCAGGAAGAATTCCACTCATCGGAAGGAGTCAAATTTTGCTGCATTGACCCCCCAAGCCTGTGGTAGGCTCCGGCGGGCTGGCTGGGGCAGGAGCTCCACTCACGACAGCCGCGAGTGGAGATCTTGTAGGACTAAATTCTACAGAGGAATTTGGGGTGAAAGAAATAAATCCATCGTYTCTAACTCCTGTCTCTCATTGCCTCCTCTTGCCTCCTCTGTGGTGATGAGGCTTTCTTCAGACCCAAAGGTCCAAACCCGCCTTCTGAGCCATACAGTTCTCTGGACATTTTGAGTTTACCAAGGGATATTTCCACCCCTTGTCTCCTTCCCCAGTACACACTGGCGGTTTGAAATGTGAAAAGATTTCCAACTGTTTTGCTCCAAGCTCAGCCTGGTGTCAGCAAGATGCTGATCCAGCCCCAGACTGAGCAGGTACCTGTTCTGCTCAACGTAGCYCATGCTTCAATAGCTGCTCTGAGCTCTGGGGGCAATAAGTGGGGGTTAAAAAATATAAGTAAAAGACTGCCACGTAAACTGAGAGAAAATAATAAAGCAGGGAAAAGCTGTATCTGGCATTTCCCTCTGTGTGCAGGGAAAGGGTGTGCTGGATATTTTCACATCTCACATGACAAAGTTGTGGATTGAACGATAACAGAATTYACAAGGGCACACGTGGTCTCCCTCACCTCCCTCCTTCAATCCAAAACCCTTCCCGTGCCGTGCAAAGCCTCTCCGCGGGGCAGGAAGCTGCCAGCCCTCGGCCCAGATGTGTACCCTGAAATTTGTAATGCTAAAAACGGAGATGCCCAGGCGGCCTCTCCAGAAGGACAGACGGAAACACACCGTACGTTAAATTAGACTTGCTCAGAAATGTGCCCGAGACGAAACGCACGCACACACCATTTGCTTCTTCTTAATAGCAAAACCTGGTCAAAACACATCGTTTGTGAAAGCATCTCCCAGGGACGAGCGAGGTGGAGGCTACGTCTGCCCTGCAGCCCACCCCAGCCCRGCGACTGCTGCCCACCTGGGTGGAAAGGTTAGGGTCCCTTCAGCATGCAGCTTCTCCTCGTCTACTCAGCTCTTTAGGGGAATGCAATGTATTTTTTTTTCAGATTCTTATTTATTCACTCTGATTTTTTTTTCAGATTGCTGCTTGGCTCAGACGTTTAAATAAAAATGCAAATACTTCAAAACCAGCAATAAAAGTGTCCTGTTGTGGCACAGAAGTATTATTGGTGTCATAAATAAAGCATCAGCATTTGACTGCTGTGGAGAAAAAAAAAAACAAACAAACAAAAACCCAAACCAACAAAACCCAAAAATGAAGCAAAGCAGTCTACAGGGGTTTATGTGTTGCGCAAGCAGCTCTTACTAAAATAACCCTAGAATAGCCCCAAGTCTGCCGTGACACAAGCACCGCCGCTGCGATGTTGCTCTTTAAAGTATACCTAAATGGAGTGGCTGCAACCTATGTCATTCAAAAATAAGCTTTTCCAGCTTGGGCTTTTTGAAGGGGGGCCATCTTTCTGGCAAACTCCATCCTACAGTCACTCAGGCAAATAAAAGTAATTCTTAAACAATTACTTAAATGATATTAAAACATCTGGAAATGAATTATCAGTAGTCAAGTTGGCCCAGTAAGATTTCAGTCCTGTCACAAAGGGAAGCCTCTGAAACTAGTGTGTCGTGGGCAGAGCGACCACCGGTGGCCGGTGGCCAGATGTCCCCACCGCGGGTCCCTGCGCTCACTCTGCTCGGGGCAGCTCTGAGCAGGCTGCCCGGGCTGCGTGCAGSTCACACCAGGATCCCACCCCCAGTGTCAGCATGGGCAACAGTCTTGCTGCAAGATTGTCTTCTCTCCAGACAGGAACATACGCACAAAATTCAAGCAACCTAAAAAACTATCGATTCATAATTCAGCTTATGCGAGGATTGGCCGGACCTTAATCCTCCTTTCCCTACAGCATTTCACAGGCAATGGCTATCTACAATTTGGTGGCCATGCCATCCCCTTCAGCCCTCTCGTTCATACAGTCCGCATCCAGCCCTKCCCATTCATAGATGCTCTGTGGCAAAGCCCGGGAGCAGCACAAGGGCTTGAAGTTGCCAGAGACCAGAGCGAAGAACCTCACGTAAGGTGGTGTGGCTACAGGTGCCGCTGCAGCCGTCCAGAGCAACATCAGCCTTGGCCTCGACCTCCTCTGTCTCCACGGGCTCGGCGGTGCCTCAAGGCCACCGACGTATTTCTCGTGCGCGTTCATCTTTCCAACGTCTGAGCCCCTTTTGAGTGCCAAGCAGCCGTGTAGCGTTTACACGGCAGATCTTTTTCTTTTTTTAATTTGCTAGCAGTATTAATTACTGCTCCTCCAGTCCAGTCCATATTGCCAGCTTGATTATTCTGGCTTACTTCAATTCACTGAAATGAATTATGCCACGGCACTTAAAAAGTCGCGAACACTCATCCTTTTTAGTGGTGTTAGGCTCACGCATCGCAAATGTAAACTGACACAAGGACTTTGCTTGCTGTGAAATCCGAAGACAAGGCCACCACGACGGGAAGAGATGGCCAAAGCCTTTATCACAGCTGACAAATCTCAACACGATCTAAAATGGAGTTTCACCCGCAGCTTACATATAGATCCGCATTTAGCTTGACAGCCGAGTCTTTGGGAGACTCGGGGTTAAATAAAAAAGCACAGCCGTTTACATGAACCTTAAACAAACTTACAGCAGCATTTTTCTTTTAGCCGACTGACATTTTTCTTTATGTTTCGTCAGTCATATCTGAGCGATCAGACAGCCACTACACGTGGTACACCCACCAGGATTATTATCTAGACCAAAGGCCCAGAGCTCATTGTAGCAGGCATGTAATTCTTTACAATGTATGCCACGTTAACTGTGTTGGGTTATCTATTCAACAGCTGACTGAGCTGGGCTCTCAAGCTCTTCTCAACAACCATGTAAGAAGCGATGACAATTGTACTACTTCATAACGGCTGCATGCAACTCTGACACACACTTCACAGCAACCAGTCATCTATATAAACCAATTTCAAGAGCAAAATTGCATGGTGCCTCCACTCTGTTATAAACACAATGATATCCACTCAAAGCTGATAAATGCACTGCATTTCTCCAGAGCTTTAAAGAACAACTTCCCTGTGCCTGCGAGCTCTCCGCGGTRGATTTGGCCTCTTTACGCACCGGCCGGTCGTTGGGAGATGCCCAAAGAGCCRGACAGGATGGACCTGCGGCAGCAAGGTGACGCCGACACCGGCGCTTCGCGGCAAAAGGCTTCCCCCTCTTCAAAGACAGCGTATCTGATGAGCTGCGAGAGAAATCAAGGTTATACGTAATTAAGGTTTTAAATACTTATCGACTCCTTAGCAATTTTCAAATTAATTACTGTATCTTTTCATAGGATTACATGCAATGTAATCCTTATTATGGAATAAAATATCTATAGCAACCACAAAGTCCTTGAAAAAATACTTCAACACCAAATGCTCTAACAAAGGGGTAGATTAAAGACTGTCAAACAAATTAAAAACATTTTTACCGGCTATTATAGCTCCATAAAATGGTGCCRTGGAAGCAGCCTACCTCCTCGACGCAATGCCGGCAGCAGACATACTGGCAATGTGCGAGGCTCTCATTTTGAACATACTGCAACTTTCCATCAATTTGAGGCAGCAAATGTTATTTCTCAACTGTAGGCAACGAGCTAACCTCTTAGCTTTTGCCTCATGCACTGTGTGCATAATATACTCCACAATATCATATTGCAAAGAAAAGATGAAATATAGCTATAGGGATCTTTATTTAATGAACCCTGTAATTGAATACCAAAACAAATAGACATCCTGATAAAACACAAAAATGATTATTTTTTTTAAATTCAGAAAAAGGATAGGATCAATCCCTGTTTGTTTGCATTGTTCAATTAGGCTACATGAGAGTTAAAAAAGCCATCTAGAATAATTCATAGGTAATACTGTCTTGCCGCGTGCTGTATAATAATTTAAATATGTTAACATTTACGCATTGCTATCATACTGCCATTTTTTTCAGTCTTGACCACTAAAAACACACACCTCCAAAATACTTGGTGCTGACTCAACAGGATGTTTGAAGTGACATACTGTCCTGGTTTCGCCTGGGATAGAGTTAAATTGCTTCCTAGTGCTGAGTTTTGGATTTAGTATGAGAAGAATGTTGATAACACACTAATGTTTTTAGTTGTTGTTAAGCAGGTTACTGGTCAAGGACTTTTCAGCTTCCCAGGCTCTGCCAGGTGCACAAGGAGCTGGGAGGGAGCACAGCCAGGACAGCTGACCCAGCTGGCCAATGGGGTATTCCATACCATGTGACATCATGCTCARCATATAAATAGGGGGCGTGGTCCAGGAAGTAGGGATCGCAGCTCCGTTATCAGTCAGCGGGTGGTGAGCAAGTGCATTCTGCATCGCTCATTTTGTATATTCTACCATTATTATTATTATGATTATGATTATTATCATCCCTTCCTTTTCAGTTCTATTAAACTGTCTTTATCTCAATCCACAAATTTTACTTTTTTTCCCGATTCTCTCCCCCATCCCACTGTGGGGAGGGGGGAGTGAGCGAGCGGCTGTGCGGTGTTCGGCTGCCGGCCGGGTTAAACCACAACACCCACGGCTGAGGTTGTCCCTCGGTGCCAGGGTGCTCTCGGACAGAGGGAGGAGGACAGTGACGCACTGGACCATGGGCATGGGCTGAAGGTCCAGGTGGCTGCACAGAAGAGCAGCACTCTGGTCTTCTTGCTTCCTCCGCTCTTCACCCCATGGTAGCCTTCACAAGTGTTTGTTAGCTTTGCTTTGCTTTTTACATAAAGCATYACACAGCTTTAAAAAACAAAGTTTTGTACAAGAGGCACGCTGTCCTCCACCAATAGTTCACAACCTTAACACATCCTTCCACATCAGAATTTCTTTTTAAAGAAATAATTAGCGATGATCCACATGGAAAGGCTTCCTAATCCCAAGCTGTCCACACAGCTATGACTAAGCACAGCGGACAGAATGAGGCACCGGCTCAGAATTAACTTTGCTTCATAGATTGGTCTGCAATCCTCATTTTACTCTAATTTAACCTTTCCTAGTTAATTTATATCGGTTCAGCTTGCCAGCCTGTACCTGCCAAAGTGATCATCTTCCATCAAGTGTCTGGGCGTGGAAAGGGTTGCTCTCTGTCGTCTCCGTAACCAGTATACCTAATTAAAGTCCTTAAAAACCTTTAATATGACAAGATGAGACAGGAATAGGAAAGAAAAATAAGAGAGAATCTTTCAATTACTTTAATCACACYGACTTTCAAATTCGTATCAAAACACAGCGTGGGCTGCAACTTTCTGCAGTTTTCCCTTTGCCGTGCAGCTCTCGCCCGGGCGCAGGCTCCGCGCCCCGTCCCATCGCGGCCGTCTTCCCGCCGTGTGCTTGGTTAATGAGCATGGCTCTTCTGATGGGAAGGGAAAGGGAAAGTAAATATATAAAGTGCTTGTAATAAATGATTAAATTGTCCTCCAGGCACATTTTGCATATGAATATAAAAGTAGTGATTAATAGGTTATCTAACACATTAACAAAGGCTTTAGCAAACACCGTCCAGCGTTACAGTATTTGCCAGCCCTTTCTGTTTTAAATAGAGCTGTAGCAAACTGTTYGCTGGAGTCCCAAATTCTGGCCAACAAGGCCATCAAAGCCGGGGAGATTGCTGCTTTTTCACCCAGTAGGCTTTTTCTTCATTGTGAGCCTAAATGCCCCCACTAGGCTCACGATTAAGAGCGATTTAAAAAAAAAAAAAAAAAAGAAAAATATGCAGAAAACGATGTCCCGTGCCAATGAGAAATCGAAATTGCTCCGCGCAGGGGAAACAATGCTGCTGAAACAAAGGGGACATCTGGAGCAGGGCTCCGCGCTCGGCTCGCAGCGGGCACCGCCTTCCCTCCGCCGCCCGCAACGCCGCTCCTTCCCGCCGCGGGAGGAAGGGAAGCGGGCTCAAAAGCAGAGCCCTTCTCCTTTTAACTGCAAAATTTATGAATGAATTTTATACCCACAAAACGGAGCAAAGCCCCAGCCTCCCGGCTGCCACGAGGCGAGACAGGCACCGAGCGCGGGGCACGGTCCCCTCCCCATCGCTCCCAGGGTGGTGGTCCCACCGCCGGGCACCCCCGGTACGGGACCTGGGGGCATCGTTTCTGCTACCGACAGCCCGGGTGAGGCTGCCCGGCTCGGTGTATTTGCTGTCTCATTCATACTTTGAGCAGCAGACAATGGACAGGAAAGGTTAGTAAAGCCYTTCCCCTACCATCCGCTGAAGCGCTCCAGAGAATATGAAGAGAAAATGTGCTTTTGGACACAAAAAATCCTACAGCAACAACAAATAATTCATATACATCCCATTTTTTCTTGATCACAGATTTTTAATCCTCTCTTAAGCACTTTTAAAGTGCCCAATTTTTGTCTCATTTGAATTCAAATTAGCTTGTATGGAGAACTTGGAGAACTTTTTTTTTAAGCAAGCTTGTTTGGCAGGCACATTTTCCCAAGATCACCCAGCTTTAATTTTAAATTTCAAAAGCCTTGCCTTTAATCCCTTGAGCTGGCCTGGTACCTTGCACCATCTGTTCTGGGGTTTTGTTATAACAGAGAGCACCTGCAGAGTTTTGCAACATTTCAAGCTGTCTGTGGACAAAAATCAAAATAATTATAATTTTCATAAACTAAAGACTGCGATTCAGACGCTGCAGCCCCACCTAACACCGATTTTTCATAACAAGTCTCTGCAATTTCTCATGCATGAGGGTGTTTTGTTCTTTCTGCCACCGGACGGTCGGTGGGCAGCCAGAAGGACCATGGCCACCAGGCACCATCCCACCCCACCACCCCGCTCCGTGCCACCATCCGGCTCTGTCCCCGGGATGCTCTGCCAGCCCTCGGACCAGGAGAAGCTCTGCTCGATGCTACCACAGGTGGGACAGTCACAGCAGAAGAAGAAAATGGCCTTTCACAGCAGCCAAACCGCTCAGAGAGGTGGCGGCAAGGAGGTATGTCTATACCTGGCCATACCTGCCCCTACCGCGTGTGCAACGTTTCACGTTCAAAAAGCATCCCCACCGTGTGCTTGGGTGGGTATAAAAGATTTTCTGCCACGTTGGGCAAACAAAAAGTCTGTTAGAAAGATGGTGTTTGTTTAGACTTCATTACCCAGAGCTCTTTATTACTGATAAATCCCTCCTTAGGGCATGCTGGCTAATTTTATATAGAGTATGTATATCTCGCCATAAGCATGGTGAACTTCCATCCCACACTCTACGGAACCAAACGAAGGGTGGATCTGCAGCATTACCACAGTCCTCAGACAGATGCTGAACAGCATCTTATAAAAGTGGAAGGTGAGCCACAATTAATGCTGGACATACCCTCCAAGACCTCTGGCGCATGTCCACATTTGAGGCGAGGTGTGAGCTCTTCATCTGTGCTTCTGAAGGGGAAAATCTCAGCCTAAACTAGGAGTTGTCTCTTGTTTGGGCCCTGCTAAGCAGTGGATGAAAAAAAGAGTGGAAAATGGTTTTAATAACATTGCAAACGTTGTCGTCACAGGGCTGACTTGGAAAACCGGGTGCTTGTATGTGGCGCTGAGTGATGGTGAGTCAAAGGGGYTCCAGCAGAGATGGCTTTAAAAAACCCCAAATGTCTGCCACATATTTTAGCTGATTGCTTAGCATGTTTGCTGGTTTCCCAGCTTTACCAAGCAAAACCAKCCCTTCTCTCTTCCCCCAGTCCCTAAACTTTGAATAACCTTTCCTTCCAGTCCGTCGTGTCCGGACGGTGTGAGAGCCACCCCTCTGCCCGACGGACCTGCTGCCACCCCCCGACAGCCAGACACAGGCTTTTCTTCTTCTTCACCCACCTGGCCCAAAAAACATCATTCAAAGAACAATTCCTCCACTTGCACCAACATCTGAAGCCTTTTCCCCTCTTGCAAGTGTGTTTGTTCAGTATGGCTGAGGTGGGAGCCCCTGTCCAGCCCTCAGCAGCCCCAGGCACTGCCCTGCCCGCTGGCTTGGGCAGACATCTCCACCTTCCTAGCACCCACAAAAATGAAATTAAAATAATATTAAATTAAATAGAATTAAAAAAAAACAAACCACAAAATTCTTGATGCTTCTGAAAACTCAGCCTAATTTTCCACAGAGCTGGTGAAGCAGGAGTGATCCACCCCATGCAGTTTATAGTTCCCCAGCAAGAGATCTGCTCTGTCTCCATGGAGGAGTTCGGTACTCCGCTGCAGGAAACRCCACCTATTAGCCAATTCTCATTTCACAAATATACTGTATTAAAAAAATCACAAGTACCGATAGCTGTGCCTGCGCCAGAAATAGTTTGATAAGGCAGACTATGCGGGGTTGTGAATAAAACCAAATGAAATCAAGTAGATACTTGGAAAGGTTGATCTCTTCCCAGGACCTGGAGTGCTCCCTCTTAGGTCCAGGGTTACCTGGGCTTCAGGCTGGAGAAAGCCAGGAACAGGAGATACTCGGTTTCACCAGGCACCGGCCAGGAGCTGCGGTTGCCCCATGGCTGTGGGATCCTCACAACCACGCTGCCGCCTGGGGAACGCTGAGCAGGACGTGAGAGGGGACCGCTGCAGAGCAAACTGCACAAAAACCAACGCCCAGGCTGCTTGTATAAAGAAAAACACCGAGGGACCAAAATACGAGAAGCTGCCGGAGTTGAGGCAGGCAGGGGAAAGGTGGGCGAGGACTCCCTGGGTCAGACTCCGTTGGGGCTGAACACTACGGTGGCACCCAATGGCACCTGCGCTCAGAAAACAGGGGTTAAGCAGACTAAGACTCACCTTGGCAACGCATTCAACAGGGGAGATGGACACAGAAATGCTTCTGCAAAATTAAAACTAGCAGCATGGTGTGTTGGGACGGTGCTTCACTGAGAGCCGGGAGAGACGACATCCTGCCCCGCGCCCTCTCCTCCTCCACTCTCCTTTCCCACCAGCTGATAAGAAGACTTGCGCTGTTCACAGGTGCCCTCAAAATTATATTGAATTTCCCAGGAAACAAGTTACTTTCCCAAAAGTGACCTTCTAAATTGTTCTCAATGAATACACCTAAACAAAAAATGTATTAGTAATGTTTAGCTTCTAAATCCTGGTGAAAAATAAAATTAAAGTCCAAATCTTTTGTCCAAGAACCCAGCAATATTTTAAGGCTGATAGCAATTTTTTGCAGTTATCTGCTACAGAGTCAACACACCACCTTTCATTTTTATGCCCCCAGAAAATAAACTACTCTTTTCCTTATTACACCTTTATTCCTTAATTCCTTCATCTCCGAATAGAAGGAAGAAATTCCAAAACTCTGAAGACTAAAATCTGTGAATGAATGKTTTTTTTCTAGTCAACTCCCTAAGCTTATGGTGCACAAAACTGGAATTTTAATATTTTTTTAAATGATCGCCAAATATTGAAAAATAAAAAAATATTAAAAAGAACAAAGAATGTCATTTTTATATTTTCATGAAAGAGACTAAATGTTGTATTATCCCTCTTGCAATTTTGTCATTTTTTATAGTCACATTGGGGAACGTTAGGAAATATAACCAAATAGGATTATGATATCAAATGTTGGGGATGTTTTATGCATTTTATCTATCTAGCAATGGGCTAGTAACGATGAGRGGCTAATGGAAACTGTAGACCCCAAATTTATAACAGTTTCTTCAAAGGGAAATTCTTTTGCTACATGGATCTTATTTGTGTGGGAAAACCCAATTACTCTAGGGTTCTTGTACCTTACTATTTTCTTTTATGATGCTTTTTGCTATAAGTGCTTATTATGATTCGATAACCCAGTTACAAATAAACTGTGACCCTCCGCTCTTATCTCCAAATTCACAGCTTTCCAATTTGTCACAGTTAGTTGAGAATTTGGCTTCTTATTAATTACTACCAGGGGGTCCTAGAGGGAGTTGCAGAGCTACAGCATCATCTCCACTCCCGTGAGGAGCTATCACTGAAGATCTCCAAAATCTAAATCTTTTTAGGGGCAGCTGGCTTCTTAYTGGGGGAGTGGGGGTGGAGTGGAATACCAAACCAGAGAAAAAATCCCCAAACAAAACTAAACAAAACCAAACAAAAAAAACCCAAAAGTTAAGGAAAACCAAAGTATTTTGGACATGTATCTTGAACACATTTGAACAGCATATCCACAATCAAAAGATCTCATACGCATCACCAGGAACTTCCAACGTCTTCAAACCCCAGCAGTTTCGGATTTATCCCGCCCCCGCTCTGCCTGCGTTAGCGGTGGGAAGCAGGAGCTCGGCCCCTCCCACGGCATCCTTTGGGAGGGCACCACGCGGGACGGGGATGCTGCTCTGCGCCCGCGGGGACCTTCTCCCCACCACTGCCAAAGCTGGAAAATCTTCCACATGCCCAGAGAGCAACATCCCCGTGCTCAGCCCCACCAGGCACAGAGCCTAAATCCAGAGTAAAACAGAGAATAACGCCACTGGGTGAATGCACGTTCTGGATGTTTCCAGCTGGCTGCCTGCGACTGTGCCAAAAAGGCAGTGAAAACGGGTATCTCAGTCACATACTTAGTGATAAAGTTACGCTGACTTTCCAAAAGTGTAGAGTCTGCTTAAATGTAGATATCTGCTTTGCTATACTGTAACTGCAGAGTCTTAAAAAATCCCGCTCGTGTTTGAAAGCATCCTGCCTCACTCACAGCACACGTAGAAAGTAGGAAATATATTGGTTCTGGAAACCATCATCAAGAATGAGACTTTTTTTTTTTTCCTCTATACCTGTGCTCCTCAGGCTCACACCTAAGCCGTCCTGGAGAAGTACCRATCCAACGAGCAAGTGTAAGATGAGGAAATTCACACAGAGAAGCAGCTTCACAGACCTTAACTATTTCTGTACTCACTGCATCCGTAGGCTTTTCCGTTCCTATCAGCCATAGGAACACTCCTGGTAGCTGGCCCAGCAAGGTGCGGTGAGGAGCAATGGCAGCAGCACTCAAATTTTGTGGACAATATTGGCCCTGCTGAAGGGATGGAGTCCAGCCTCTTCCAAGGGCACTTTCATCCTTCGCATTTGCGCRAAAGGCGATGCTCCTGCATCAACAAGAAAAGCTTCTCGTGACCTTTTTCTCCTGCTCGGGAATCTGCTGCAAATGCCCTGACACAGTTTTATGCCTTCCAGGGGTGTCCTGTAGAACAGCAGAAGGCTCTAGGACAGGCCCTACATGACAACGGGGCAGGGGAGGGAACTACAAATTGTGCACGAATTAGACATTTACTTACAGCTGTTTAACAAAAAAATAATTGAAGCAATGTAAAAAATGCTTAAAGTCTTCTAATGACAAAGCCTTGGCAAAGAAATTGATATGATTATTCCTATCATCCATTAATTATTAGCAGCATTTCTGCGGTTGAGAGACAATAAATAAACTACCATCTAATATGACTTACTAAGCCCCAATTTCAAAGTTAAACAAATAAAATATGATTTGCAAAGTACACTATTAAATATTTCATCCATTAACCACTGCTAAAATAATTCAACTATCCAATCTGAGCACCCTTTATTTGGACGATATCCAGTGTACTCGAAGAATAATACTCGGCATCAATTAACGACCAGTTCTCATCCTGAACTTAAAGGATGCATTTGCCTCAGTGCACTCTGAATGATAGATGAACTCGAATCCAAGCTAGGTGAAGGTAGCTGCTTTATTTTGGTTATTTCTTTATATTTTAATTAATGTCATCAACAAGAATATATTGATTTGGTAAGCTGTTTTTTAATGAATTATCATACCCGAAGCTTGTGGCTTTTTAAAAATCTTTGCTACTGTGTGTAGGAAGGCTTTGCCTTGAAAGGAAAAAAAAAAAAAAAGAAAAGAAAAGAAAACAGAAAGAAAAATGAATGTTTCAATCAGTTCCAATGCTACCAAAATCCATAGTACTTAATTTATCGAATCTCCTGTTAGTGAATGAACAAAGGTAAAAATAACAGGCTAGTTATAAACTAGTACTATGATGATGACATTGTGAATTATTTAAAAAGGGCATATTCAGTGTGACCATAGAGCCATCAATCATAATAGACATTGATGAGAAAAAGAGGTTTCAGTCACTTCCTATCTGCCAGGAGAACAATTCTATCTCGCAGGTAGCTGTGAAGTGCCGCTGACCCGATGTCACTCGCATTGTTGCTCTACCCTTTGAACGGGGAGAGCAGATTCTCTCAATATTAGAATCGAATGAGTAAATAAATTCTCAGTTCACCGCCGCACTCCTTCAGAGTGCACACTTCAATTTGTCTAACAATGGGGAGGACAGAAAAGCAGAAATCTCTTAAAGCAGGGATGAATTTTTTATGGATGCTCAAATCCAGCTGCAAAGAATGGGGTTTTAAATGGTAGCAGCGCCGCTTTTAGCAGGAGCCCCTAGAGACAAAGTCTTGGGGAAGTGTTTTGTGTTGAATTCAGCCCTTCCCGAGCGCGCGCCTTCCGCGCTCCCTTCCTCCCGAAGCCGCTTCCACCAAATCGCTCCATTGTGGTGCCCACCTCGATCCTCCGATAGGAAACGAAAACACCCCCCTCACTTCCAAACACTGAAGTTTCGTAAACAGCCGGCGAGAAACCCGTCTTAATCAACCTGGGTACTCCGGTGGCTTTAAAAGGAAGCAAATATTGCAGCTGAAAAGGTGGCTGTTGAGTAAGAAGGGAGAGAAAAAAGCACTCCGACTTTTAATTTGTGCTGCATTAATCTAGGAGAGACTCTTTCACCTAATGCCCCGCGTAATGATACCCTAAACTTTCACTCAGATCACGTGTTTCGTCGTTGTTGGTTACTCTAATTAGCCCACGGGTTCCGGCAGCTGCAAAGGCGACCCAGGAGGAGGAATAACTCGCACTTAGCTCCAGCTCTGCACAACAAACGCTTCCCCGGCATCTCAGGGATGCGATCCCCCAGCCATGCTTTGCCGCATTCCGCCGGCCTCCGTCACCGAGCACCGGCACCGCGGGGGCGATGGGGGGCGATGGGGGGGTGCCGGTGCCTCCCTGCCCGCCCCGGCCCCCTTCAGCCCCGAGCCCGGGGTCCCTGCCGCACAGTCCCCGGCGCTTCGCCCACTCCTCATCCTCACCCCTCCCCGCGCCAGCAGCACATCCCCGGAGTCTGTTCATCTCTGCCTAACCTCGTACCGCTCCAAAACTGTGCATTGCCACTTAATTGTTACTAACAGGTAAATCAAAGGTAAAAGAGAACTAATTAATTTTCCAGCTCGGTTTTATTTTACTGTTCCTGTTTTGAGAAAATATAACTAAAACCCATTAGTGTTAAGGTAAGACCATGAAACAACATAATATAATGCAAGAAAGACATTTAATAGCGTAGAGGAATGTTAAATTACTAATTAACTCCAAGTTACTGTATAAAAAAGCACAGTAATTTACAGGATTATTGCAATATGCAGCTTAGATTGCCACAAGGGTCAGCTAGGGAGCATTTCCTTCTATTTCTTTCAGTGTGGTGGTTATTGTAAAATTCTTCTCACATTAAAATGTACTGTCCTTACCCACAGTTCATTGCTGCTAATTAGCAGCAGTTGAGATTTCCCTAACAGTCATTTTTTCTATGTTAAGCTGCCAAATGTTACCAACTGCTCAAGATGCTCCACGCGCTGAGTGTCCGGCTGCCCGCCCTGCTCCCCAGCACCGCCGCGCTCGGCACCCCCGTGGCGGGTTCAGCACCTGGGCGAGCAAAACACTAATCAAATTATTTGTCCTGCTCTTTGTTATACCAAGGCAGGTTAGCAGAAACCTTCTGGCGCCTTTGGCTGAGCTACAGAACTTAGAAACGTCTATTTTTTTCCCCTCCTCTTTTTTCCTAAACTTACAATATACTGCTCAAACGCTTGAAACTGGAAGCTCTCCAATATGTATTTTTTGTGCTCAAAAGCACGTATTTCCGCATTCTATTTAAACTTTTATTTAAACAAGAAAGCAAGAAAAGGAATCTTTTAGTTTTTACCTAAATATATAAGAAGAATACCATAACTTTGATTAATAATTGATTAAATAAACCATCCACACATCAAAGGCAGGAAGAAGAGCTGTTCCACAGAAAGGCTAGACTATCAAATAGCACTTTGTTGTCTTAAACACTGCTCAGATCTGCAGCATTACATAGCTCGTTGCACATAAATGTTTGAGGTTATAAATGGCAGTGTTTTCYAAAGCGTTTTTTATTATTATTATTATTCTAAAGAGCAAAAGAATCCAGCTCTTTTTTTTTTTTCCTAATTAAACACTAGCAGTTTGAAAACATAGAAATTTGGACGATAATCATACAGCCTCATCTTTTCCTCTCTCTTTTGTTGGCTTTATGACTAATTTATGTTTAACCTTCTTGAGAATCCATGGTCGCAATACACTTTCTAAAAAAATTCAAAGCAACTTTCGCTGGTGTCCAATAGCAGGGCAAAAGGTCTTGGGGGCTGTGAAATGGTTCAGAATGAAAGAGGTGACACGATCTTCTTTACCTCCTCTTCACAGGAGTAAGAGCAATCAGGAAACAACTACTAATTGCTTCATCAAAATTAAGCTTCTCCATCTTCATACCAATTATTTCACCACTGCTGTTTAGAGTTTCATGTGCCTACCATCCATGGAAAAAAAAAAAAAAAAAAAAAAAGAAAAACCAGGCCCCTGAATCGCAATGCATTTCCCAGAATCGCTTAATGAAAGCGGGACTCAGATTTCAGGTTTCATCTCTTCTGTCTGCTGGTATTCCTTCTTTAAATTTCCTAAGTTGGTTGAAACATAAAGCACCTGAATATACTTGTACTTCATTTACACATGACAAAGGATTGTAAAATTTACTTACAACAAGAGTGAAAAATTCATTGTGCTGACAAGAATAAATCCATTCAGTCAATGATCAAAACAGTAGCCCAAGGGTAACAAAGAACAAGTGTCAACCACATTTGCTCTGAAGTTCCACAAAAATCCCCCCTGGGAATTCCAGTCATGATGCTCTATATCTATATTTATATAAGATTTTTTTTTTTAAATAGAGGGAATATAAAGGGCAAAGGGACTACTGTTTGAGGATCTTAATTGGATCAAGAAGWTTTTAACTGGTTTAATTTTTCCTTCAAAATATGATGGCCACAGTATTTCAAAACGAAGTGCATTACTCAGTGCTCAGAGATACCTTTTTTCTGCGTGACGTGCAGGGATCTGCATCTAATGCCCGTTACTGCGTGTGTGTGTGTGTGTGTATATATATATATATAATGTTGTGTATCCATGCTGTAATTTAGGTGATATTCCTTGAGTACTGTTCCTTTTTGGTAGCAAAATGCTCTTAATGCTCCTTGAGAGATTACAAATATATTACTGTACATCATGAAGAGAGCTAGAGATAAAGGACTACAGCTAACATTTCCGACGAGCGGCATTTCTTTCCCTGAGCCTGGCCAGCGGCTCGCGACTTCGCAAAGCGCTTAAATATGTTTAACACCGAGCATATGCTTAAACACATTTCTATCTGACAAAAATAGAGGCGAGCGCCCAAGTGATTGCTGAAGCCTGGGGAAGACAGGCAGGGGCTGGAAGTCAAGCCCGGGCTTCTGCTCTCTGGGTTTTGCTGGGGTTGGAGTTTTGTTTTCTTCCTACACTTTATTGTGCTCTCAGTGTTTCTTTCAATGCACTGACTCTGTCCGCTAATTACTACAGCATCATTTTCGCCTCATTCTTTTGTTAGAATCTGGGCAAAAAAAAAAAAAGAGMGCGAGACAAGTGACAGGAGTAAAACACACAAATATTCAGATATATTTTTAATATAAGCATTATATTTGTGTGTCAATGGGGAAGTTTAAATGCATATGGGCAGAGAGGGCGACTCTTCTCTGTGAGACTCCAAAAATTCCTAGATGCAGCTGATAATCTTTGATTATTTTTCCAAAAATGAGATTTTTTCATCCTATCTAGCTAGCAGATACAGCCAATGAGAAGCCTATTTCCATACTGGCAAGGTTTCCTATTACTTTGAATTATTAAATCCAGCCCAYGGTTACAGATACTGTATGTGCTCATAGAGAGAAAGTACACATACACTCATGCACAAACTTTACATGAAGATTGAAAAGCAAGGCAGAAGAATAAATAGACCAGTGGGGAAAAATAAAATATTTAGTACCTACTTTTCATTTATAGGTAGTACAATAGGTCACAGTTCTCCACTTTTTCCGCACTTAAAAATAAATCCATTTTAAAAGACACCGGTACAGTAATTCCTAAAATTTTGCAAGGCTTTATTTATTTGTTCATTTTTATGAACTCGGATGGTCCCAAAGCATCCTATAGCTGYTGTCACCATGGCGGTGTGAGCCAGAAAATACAGAAAACAATCAATTAAATGTGCTTTTTTTTTTTTTTTWMYYTTTTTTTTTTTTTTTAGGCCCCGCTTACATTTCATAATCTGAAATCCTGAATTTCCACAGATTTGCCACCATCCAGCTGGGACCCATCCCTCCACCCCTCTCAAAGGGGGCTGCACATCCCGCCGGCAGCCGCCAGCGCCCCGCGGGCTCGGGGGCGGCAGCGATGGCCCATCCCGGACCTCTCCCTGCCACCGCACCCGGTGGGACTCGTTCCCGCGGCCGTGCTCCTGCCAAGCGTCCTCACCCGTGGCTTCCCCCGGCCGCCGGCCTGCTGCGCCAGCGCCGGCACGGAGCGGGGCGAGACGCACGCTGAGCCGGGTACCGGCCGTAATTGAAGTGGCAGAGACGTCACCGTCCATCTATAGCATCCTCTCCTCGCCGCAGCAGCCCGAGCACAGATAACTCCGAAAATAATCACACTGATGCTGCATACTGTTACCAGTCAATTAGATCTAGCCGTTCCAGCCCGAGCAGCCGGTAAACAATCTCAGGAAAACACCTCGGACCAGAATACTTATCTGCTTCTACACATTCAGAGTGATTTTCCAGTTCCCATATGGAAAAGCGATAAAGTATAAAGACGACGACGATAGCGAGTTTCCAGAGTGGTCTGTACGAGCAGCATTGTTATTCATAACATTCATCATTAACGTTAGCATCTCGAATAGCAGCGAAGCAAATCAAGCGCCGTACCCGAAGGTAGTGACCCTGCCTGCGCCCCTGTAGAAGGCAGGAATCCTGCCCGTAACCCGGCAGGAGTTGCTGAGATTACCTAGTTAACGCAGGCCTGATTAACCAGCACCTGCCAGAATTAAACGTGCAGCCGTGCAGAAATTACCCAAAGAAAGGAGAAGTCAACAAAGGGAGTAAAAGAAGTATTGCTGACAAAACTGATAGCAATATAAGGATGTATGTTTATAGCAGCGCAAGAATGTTTTTTTTTAATTCTTTTCTACTACAATGCTGGATTCAAACAATACCAAGAACTTCAAAGCATCAATTTCTGTATTTCCTTCACTGAGTTTGACTTAGTTTATTTAAAACTTACTTGCTCTGAAATGAATTTATATGCAAGCCATCAATGGGAGCAAAAYGTTGCCTTCCTATAATGACAATTCAGAAAAAGAAAATTCTTCAAATTGCAAAAACTCCTCACGAAGGTAAAGCCCGTGTGTTATGGGAAGGGATTATCTAACCCAAATCACAATTTTTAATGTTGATTTTAAAAAATGTTCAAATAATGGATATAACCTCAATAACTTACAACTTACGGTGCACTTTTACTAACRGGAAAAGAAAAACTTTTGGAAGTTTTAAAGATTTTATTTCCTGACAGTGGATTCTTCATGCAAAATTATCCCATGAGTGTATTTCTAAGGTTTGTCATTCCCTGAATGTAAAGATCTATGCTTTCAGGAAACACGCTTCCAGAGCAGCTGGACAGCCCTCACGAAAACAGGCTAACTAGGTAAATGAGCTAATCAAGTGTCAGAATTACACAATTACATATATCACATTAAATAAAAAAATGCAATTAATGACATTTTAAACAAACAACCTGTTATGTCTTAGGAAACTTGAAAAATGAAATTGCTTGTTTGATTTGAACATACTGAGATAATATTAGTACTTAAAAATGAATTTCGGGTATTTCATGACTTAACTGCAACTCAAAACATGCACGAATCATAAGCAGATAAAGTTTGAGAGGATACTGATCTCAAACTCCAACTAGCAGCTGTGTTCTGGTAGCTGAAGGATTTTAATTTCACTRTTGAATCAGAGAACGAAATGTCTGCACTAGTCTTACTGCTAATTAATGCACTAGTTGATCACTAGCTAGACCAGGACAACATATTTTTTGGGTTGCCCGGGTTGTTTGTATTTCAGAAATTATCATCACTGGCTTTTTATAATTATTTGAGCCCAACTCCTTTGCTTATTGAAATCCTAATTGCTGCTGCCAACTTTGCAGAGAGCAAGGTTAACTTCATTACAGCGTTACAATCACAAATGACACCCAGTTCTTTCTTCTGACCGTGCTCAAGATCTACTGGTCACGTCTGTCCACACTGCTCTTCCATGAGAAGTCATGGAAACTCTCACTAACAGTTTCGACAATTTATGCTTTGAGCTTCAATGAGCTTTTGTTTTGATGCTCTGAGATGCCACCATCGTACTTGCTACAATCACCCTCTGCTTCTTGCAGAATCTGCTACTTGGTTAGAAACTTTAGTATCCTGATTCAGGTCAAATTTCTTTTTGATTCTAAATTTCTTCTACATACAGTCAATATCCTCCTCCTTCCTTCCTTCTTCCCTCCCTAATAAAGAATTTAAATAAAGGATTTTTCTTATGCTGTGACTCAAGATATGGTCTTTCTGGTCATTGCTATCTTCATAAATAATTATTTATTAATGAATTGCTAGCTCATYCTCTATACTGATGGTATACTTCAATATTCAACATTACTTTCAGCTTAGCTTCACTGTTCTTATCAACTTGCATGAGAGATGCTCAAATAAAATGTATTTTAGATTTTTGCCAACTATTGTAGCCGCTCTCTTCTTGAATGCAGCCTTGGGGCATGTGTCAGATGTGGCGCAGCCCTTTTATTAGATATCCCTTTTTTTGCATTGTGTAAAATGGAAATTCCRGTATTTTTAGCAAACAGTATTGCTCTTTAAAAACTGAGAAGATGGAGGTCTTTATCAATGCATGTAGAAGACGATTATTACCTTTTTGAGTAACGATATCAGTATGTCTGAATATCTCTATCTAATGGTATTCCAAAACTATGTTGACATTTTTGCTGACATATTAGAGTTTTAGTAGTGCTATCTATAAATTATCTAACCACAGCCAAATATTAGGCSTTTCAAACCAATTCTGGATCACAGTGTGATATACACACATATCCCTCATTATTGTTAATGAGGCCTCCTCCGTAACACGCAGAATATGGATGTTTAAAATCTCATTAAAGTTTTAAACTATTATACCTCATCTTTTTAGGATTACACTTTTTCTCTGAAGAAAAATACATGGCACATACACATTACTTTGTGACGT
Organism: Oceanodroma leucorhoa; assembly: GCA_030449065.1. Taxonomy (NCBI): domain Eukaryota; kingdom Metazoa; phylum Chordata; class Aves; order Procellariiformes; genus Oceanodroma; species Oceanodroma leucorhoa. The sequence goes on along the minus strand of JASVER010000185.1, from coordinate 59,968 downwards.
GGTTTCTAGCTAAGCTTTCACCTGAAATCCTGACAAGCGCAAAATATGCAATACTTCTCCTCACTCCCCTYGTGTGCTTTGTCACCAGCACCACCACCTCAGGTTCAGCTCTTGCCGCTTTATTTCTCTTTCAATTCTCTYCTCGGCGTGCAACCACACATATCTTATCCTAATTCTCCTTGCTATCTCATAGGCAATCCCCAGAGCTTCTGCTCCGCAACAGCTGGCAGAAGCACCGGTGATGAATGGCAATAGCTGCGCCATTGGGCGGAAACCTCCTCCCAGGGGAGGACCACTTCAGGGCTTTAGGAAGACCCARATGCTGCCCCTTTCACACCCAGAGGCCCAGTGCCAGAAGCTGTAATGAATCCTTCCAAACCACTCAGACCTCCATGGAATCAATCACAGAATCATAGAATTGTTTAGGTTGGAAAAGACCTTTAAGATCATCAAGTCCAACCGTTAACCCAGCACTGCCAAGTCCACCACTAAACCATGTCCCTAAGCACCACATCTACATATTTTTTAAATACCTCCAGGGATGGTGACTCCCTGCATAACCTCACGTCATCCTTGTAGCCCTCCTGAGTTGCCTGCCCCTTCTTCCAAAGGCCATAAACTCTCCTTTATTTTCCTGAGTTCCAGCCAAAGCTCTCTGTTCGGCCAGGCCAGTCGTCTTCCCCACCAGCTTGTCCTTCGGCACACGGGGACAGCCCGCTCCTRCGCCTTTAGGATTTCCTCCTTGAAGAACGTCCAGCCTTCCTGGACCTCTTTGCCCTTCAGGACCGCCTCCYAAGGGACTCTGTCAACCAGTCTCCTAAACAGGCCAAAGAGTAGGGAAGGAGCCGGATTTTTTTACCCCATTTTATCTGTGATTGGGAGTTTCTCTGCCCCAGAAAACCCCTCCTAAATTTCCAGGAAGCCTGCACCTGYGGTGGAAGCGCAGGTAGATTTGCAGCCGGCAGCGGTCCCCCGAGCGGGCTGGGGAAGGGGGAGCAGGCGGCCGCCGGGCAAGCGGCTGGGGCACCGAAATGCCTCYGGGAGGGGATTGACTCCCTCGGCTCTAAGCACCTCTCCCTCGGGGCAAATTCTCATTATTTTTTCCCCTCTACCGATGTTTATTGCATTTTCTGCGTTGTGGCGCAAATGGATAAATCTTGCAACTTCCTTCTGCATAGTTTCATAAATAGAAGAAAAAAAAAAAAAAGGGAAGGGGAAAAAGCCAGAAAAACCTCAGAGCCCACTCCCCCCATCGTGTCTCCGTGTGCCTCAGCTGCACATCATACATGCGGAACATTGAACCATCCTCTTAAATATTATGACATGGGGAAAATCACATTGTGCTTTAACCTATCAACAAAGGAGCAAAGCAATTACAGAGCTAAACACAGTCGAGGAAGACCCAATAAAGAGAAATCCAAGAAAATTTGGTGAAAATTCTTAAGGGGCCTTACAATGTTTAATCATGCTTCAGGCCTAAATTAATATTCTGCTTCTAATTCAAAAGACTGAACCACAAAGGTACATCTTTTGGGTATTTTTAATAACCATAGTACAACACTCTGTGAATTAGCAGCTGGTCTGACTGGTATTTTACTTTTTCTTTGCTTACTCAAGTAAAGCAGTTAATATTAGTATAATCATCAAACTAACATTAGTCAGACAGAAGGACAGATTTTTTTTCTGTATTGTAATGCAGAATATAAAAAAAAATTAAACCAAGATTTAGAAATTCCTTTGTGTATTAGTTTAAATAATTTTTCTTATGCAGTTTCAATAAAACAAAAAATCTTTGTTATATTCATCCATTTTATAAAACAAACAATAGATTAAAGAGTACATAAACACATGRAAGACGGTAACCTGACGCCCAGTGGGTGAGAACAAAGAGCCCATCACGTGCTACTACCTACTACTATCCAAGTGACATGAAAAATATTTATGGATATAAATCCATCCTGTTCAAACTTGGTAGAAAAATACACTCCACTAAGCTGRAAGTGCTGGTTAGTAGATTTACTTCTGTTTTTTAGAATAAGAGGTAAACTTCTGGTCACCATGCTTCCTGCTTCAACCCCAGGTATTTGCAAATGTGGCACTTGGTTTCATGTCTGGTTTGTGGAATAACCTAWCCAACTAATATTTATTTACCTAAGTTGTAGGTGGACTTTGAACAATCACATACAGTTGTCAAGGAGAAAGATAATTTTCCTTTAAATAAGTAAGAAGCAGAGATTGGAAAGCTCAAAAACRTTAAACAACAGTACATTGCAACTCTCTAATTTGTTAATGTTGCTCTGCCATTGAAGGGCAATGACAGRACATCAAATAGAGCTCACGGACACTACAGAGCTGGCCGCACCTGGGGTTTACAACATTTATGGGTGTCTACCTTGGACACCAACAACAAGCCATGAACTTCAGCACATAGGTCCCCAGTTCCATGCAATTYCTACTTAAAATTGCAGCCAAAGGAGCCGTGTTGACCATATGCAACATTTTACATCATTAAAGTCCTATTTCTGCTCMTCTTGTATTGTGTTGCATTTATTGTATAAAGAAGAAGAAAACAAATCTATGTAGATGGCAAGGAGGGTAGGCAGGAAAGGATGGGGAGGAAGTTTTCTATCTGAGACTATATGAATCCCSTCCTGGTAGTGTTTCCATTTAATAACTGCGTGTATTGGTACCTCTGCAGCTTTGTGTTGGTTRTGCCACCCTACATCAGAAAATGGTATAAGATATTCATTCTAGGTAAAGAAAAAGCTGCATCWTCTAAAACTGTTGCCTACTCCCACCACACGTCCTCAGCAGGCGGCTGCCCTGGGGCTGAGGGCTGCGGCCCCAGGCAGACCCACGGGAGCAGAGGAGATGGCCAGGGCTCCTGCTCCCACCCCCGGCGGGGGACGCGCCGTGACGAGGGGGTCGTTACCGGCGGGAACGGCAGCACAAGCTCCAGCCCAACCCCGGGCACGCTCCTCGCCGAGGGCATTCGGCAAGCACAGCCCCGGCTCCCGGCAGCCGCGGGATGGAGAACTTTGGGCTCACCCTGCAGAGCACAGAGCGGCCCCGCTCTGCAATTAGACCTCTGCAACGTGACGCAGGTAACATTTTTAATATCTTCATGGATTAGTGCCCCGGTAAAGCATAGCTTATGACAGTGTTTACACATGGTCTTAGCTGGAGTCCTGCGCTCAGAGCTGCACCGAGTCCCTCTGCGTGTGGCCATCTGCTTTCACAGAGGGGCTTTGCTCAGGGAAAAACAAAGAGACGCCTGACACCAGGGACTTCTCCAACTCACAGCCCCTGCCCATCTCAAACCCCAGTGAGGAAACGCCTTCCATCACTTAGCAGCCTCCATCAGAGCTGCTTTAAGGAAATCCTCTCTCTTTCTCAAGGAAAAAAGCGTATTTCCAGGCAGCCTCGCTTCCCGTAGGCTGCTCAGCGATGTGCACGCTGCCCATCTTCTGCAGCACAGGGAGAGAASAGAAATGGATACGAAACGTAATCCCAACTCGCGGCAAACAAGCCTCCTCACTGGTGTTGGACCATTTGTGGGAGGGGCTGAAGCGTAAGGAAAGATTGGTTTGACAGAGGAGAGAAAGACTTAGTTACACAAAGGATGATGAAGAGGGGCCCAAACAGCAATGAGAAAATTCAGAAAAGATCTCATGTTAGATGTAATATTGCAATGAGCCCTTTTGTGCACCCATGTGCACAGAAACATTCAGACATGTCAGCCATCGCAGGCTCACTCACCAGTATTCCCAGTAAAATTAAGCTTTGCCACATTTATTTTACATCTACTTGAAAACATGGTGCATATTGCAAAAGGACGAGCCAGAAAATCAAACTTAGTTAAACTATTAAATCAACGTATACGTGGGGAAAAAGAGGGGAAAAGATGGTAAGAAATACTTTGTAAATAGTGAACATCTGAGAAAATCCTAAGGAGAGCTTAATTAAGAAGGAAAAGCTATTTAGTGTCAAAACACCACCTTAGAAACAGACCACAAAGAAGATASACATACCCCGGCTAAGAGCACGGGGTGCTCGCGGCGTGTGTGGGGAAGGCAGATCCCCCGCCCGGTGCCGTCGCTGCAGAGGCAGGTAGGATGCTGCGGTGGCGGACGCAGGGAGGAGATGCTGCGCCTCGGTCACCGGCGGCCGCTGCAGGGCAGAAGCCCTGGYGAGATCGACCAGCGCTCTGATCCACAATGGCAAATCCTATCCCTCCATCTAATATTTGAAGACAACGTAATTTAAGGTGTCCCTTCCATTATTCAAATGCATAAATTGCTACAGGGTGAGAAGGCAGTGGGTACGGTGCGGAGCAGAAACAGGAGGGCACCAGCGAAATGAGAAGCGAACAGGCTAGCGGTTTGGCTGGGTCTGAGAAAGCAGCCGCTGGAAGGATAACGTGTACGAAACGATGTCGTGTTTGCTGACCTGTTGGGGAGCCGGAGTGTGTGGGTATCGCCGGCTGCACGGGACGGCAGCGCTGCCGCGGGGCCGGTGGGAGGGAGGCCGGGAGGTGGTGGTCCCTCTGCCGAGGTGCGCATCCGCTCCAGAATGTAATTCACTTCCATTCGCGCTCACACCGGCTCCGACGAAACCAAATTGTTTCATAAAAGACTGGACAAAAACTGAAGAGGAGAAGAGAACATACGGGTGAGGTTAGCTGAGAGAGCTAAGTCCRGTTCTCCCAAATCCCAAGCCAACAGTACGCAAAGCCAGAGTCTAACTGCACTAAACAAGACTATCTGTTTTGGCCCGAAGCGCCCCAAGCCCAGCCTCTCAGAGCCTCACACTGTTTTGCAGCACTTCGCTCTTCCTTCTTCCCCGTCATTCTGGACAGAAGGCATCGGTCACTGCGTCTCAGACCTGCCCTGTCCACTGTTGCCCGTATTTTATGGAGAAAGGAGCCATTCTACTGAACATCATGCCTTGTTTGACTGGCTTCTCAAATATTTTCCAATGAGCACAGATGTATGCAAGAAAAAGGTTCAACACGAGCCTCCCCGGGTCTCCTCCGCCTGCTTGTGCMGGATCTACCGCAATGGGGTCGCAGCCCCCGGTATCACCACGGTTCAGACAAATAAATTGTAATGACTGCAGAGAAGAGGAGACTTACTTAGCACTAAAAGATATCCGGAGAAAATTAAAGGAAAACATTTTGCTAGTATCAGCCAAGGGAGGATGGCCAGCCCACGAGTCCAAACGCGCTCATCTCTCTCCACTGCAAATATTGGAAGGGATTTGGAACAAAGATAGTCATTAAATAGCAGTTTTTAAAAAGCCCACTGCAGGTCGGCCCCCTCATCCTGAAGATTTTTTCATGGCAGAGGAAACCTGAAGCCATTTAACTCTCTCTTGAATTTCTCTTCAAAAACTTTCAAGTAATGCTTATCATCTAGTCATACATTTGAAGCATTTTTACTAGAGTTTTAATACCTTTAATTCTTTATCTGCAAATTGCTCTTTCATTAGGTATAGAAACGAGAAGAGATCACCGCATCTGGCACCACTGCACCGCAGACCAGTCCCACGTGTCATCTCCCAGCGGGCATTAGACTGGGGGGACAGGGGGTCCCTGCAGGACATGAGGGAATTCAGGCAAAACGCTGCTCTGTAGGGAAGCACATTTAAAAAACAATAATTTCATCTTCAGAAAAATTAAATTTAGCTCACACAGGAAATAATGCAGGGTGAAAGTGCATCAGTAAGTCAGTGCCTAAGTCTAGTTGCAAAGACAGAAGCTAGAGGAATGCTCACGTGGCATTGGCTTCATGGAAATTTAGCTCATATGATGTATTTTTTTTAATGGAGCCTTAAAGGTGCTTCTGAAGATTTGAAAATTCGTTCTTCTCGTGGACATAGTTTGTTGTCTGTTGGAATGGTTTCAACACATCATTTAGTTAATCCGTATTTTCTATATTTATTCAAGTTTATTTAATCTATGAAACTGTCAGTCTGCAAAAATTAGCTGGATATGTAACAAAAATCCTCATTTATAATATTTGAAGAACAAGTTCTGCAAAACCACTCCCTCTAGTATTCCGTGATTTCCACATCTAGCCCCAACACTGTTACTAAGTTTAAATAAATAAGAAGAAAGCTATTCGTATTTTTTGCAACATCCAAAAGATTTGAGGTTTAAAATCCCCAGAGGTGCAAAAGACTGCATTTGTGAGCAGTTTCCCCGCTCGCGGGATCTCCCCAGGGGGTCCCAGCGGTGGCTCGGGTGCCCAGGCTGGGTGCGGACCCACGGCTCCCGGGTCCCAAACCCCCTGCTGAGGACCCTGCCGGGGGCCCCCACACCCCCTCTCATGCTCCCAGCACTGCCAACACCTCGAATGTTGCGTTGGTATAAATAGTTTGAACTATTTAAAGGGATTTCTAACACATACGCATACAACGTTACTATACTTAGTTTCCATCTTCAAGTCTTCTCCACTGTAATTTGGTTTGGTTCGCTGTTATATAGGAAACGGAAACGCATGGCAAATAAAATCCTTTATGTTTTATAGTACATCTTCAGACTTACGAGCCTGGCTTGCGTGTGTGTGTCCCGCTTTGCCTGCCTACCTGAGATGAAGGTATGATGGTATAGATGATTACTCAGCTGTATGCATGCACAATTTGCAATGCATATCGATACAAGGCACACGCATTTCGCGTTGCGCTAGGATACATATGCAAATACTCATGAAAAGATAAAAAGGAAAAAATGATTCATAAGATTTACCATGAAAGAATGTAAATTGCAATGGATTACAGTGTTTGGGGTTTTTTCTATAAATGCAGTCAAAATCTAACAAAAGAAAATCTTCAAAAGTAATGTGTTCAAGCGCATTTTGGGTCTGCTTTTTACAGTAGGCAATTTAAAAATAAAAAAAATAAAGACAGCCTTTGTAATATTGATAATCTGACTGATTTCAAGGTGAACTCATTACTATCTTTCATTACGTACATGAARAGTTACTGCCCGAATGCAGTGAAAGTGTTGTAAATCATTGACACTGCTTTTAATAATGGGTGAATCTGTTTATAAAAGTATTCTTGAATGCCTTCCTGCCCCCCTGTTTCTGCAAATGTTGAAATGGAAAAGAGAACAACCTTTCCCCCTGCTCCGCCTTCCCTTTTCCAGGTGATTTTGGAATCCTCTCTTTATGCCACCAGTGCATATTGCTGCATTTTCCCCACAAGGGCCGTGCTGAAGCTCCACGGCGAAGCTGACCCCACAAAACTCTGACCTAATCAAAAGGTAGAACTGTAAAAAAAAAAAAATCCGGTAAGACACAGTTTTCCCAGTAATTTCAGCCCAATTTTGCCCACCTTATATTAGAGAAATGAGTTGTAAAGCACATTTTAAGTAGAAGAACTATAAATATCTCATCAATTTTTTTTACTGCGCTGATTTCAACTAACAGCAGCTCCTRCAGTTGTTGTGAAGAACAAGCCCAGTCCCCCTGAATAAAAAGCAGAGGCTATGCCCCTTCCAGCCCTGTCCGTGGGACCCTTCCCACTTCTGCAGGCGGGGGCTYCCCCGGGCGATGCTGCCGGCGTGCCGTGGCCTGGAGCAGATCTGCCCGTGCCTTGCTCGGCTCTGCTTCCCGGGGGGCTCAAGGCTTTACCTTTCCGTCTCAAACCTGGAGCAGCTCCGCTGGTTCCAAAGCGAGGAGGCAAATGATGCAACGGCAAAGCCTGCACCGGTTCGAGCTCTCCCGCTGGCTGCGTGCCGGGCGGCACGTCAGCAACAAGTCGCTTCAGTAAATAAGAATTTAAGGATGTTCGCAAGCTGCTCTGCTCCCGCCATCACCCCGCTGCCATCAAATCTGGCATAACCTCAGTGAAAGCAGGAAAAGAAAGGGCTGGTTTCCGAACACTTGGTTTCTGAACACCCGAAGACCTGCTACGCTGCGTACCGAGAGGCACGCCGGTCCCCTCCACGGCTTTTCTAAGGCAACGCCATCTGATAAACTGCGAGAGGAAACAAAWCAGGATTCCCAAGCTCCCGTCCCCGGGTGGGAGAGGGCAGGGCACCAAGRGCCTCCGACACAACTTCCAGCGGGCAGCGCCCGGCGCGCCGCAGGGGAAGAGCTCAGCTCAGCTCAAAGTACTCGCCAGTATTTTACGTTTGATACAGTATTTGTAAAATGTTCGAACCTTGCATATAATGCGTAATGCTATTAAGTAGAATATCTAAAGTACTTAAACTAATTATGCCTATTTTGTAAGATTAATTATAATTAATAATTTAACATATTTTATCATTTAAGTCAGTATCCGTTCTGATCTTTAACTTTAGAGAGCACACTGTATACGTACCACATAATTAGGGCTTATGTATCACATAATTAGGGCTAAATACTAGGAAATCAGGCTAATTAGACCAAATCAAACTGAATTATTTAAGCTTTTTTTTTTTATTTTAGATGTAGAATATTTAGTAATTAAATACTGATTTCATTTTCTTGTACTTGCACATCTCACTTGTCTCTCAGCCGTCTGTTATAATGAAGCATTATAAAAGTGTTTGTCACGGAAGCGCAGGACGGGGATCGCTTAGCAAGCGGGCAGGGAAGGCGCCGAGCGAAGCAGCGTCGCATCGTTAAGGATTTAAGCGCAGCTGAGCCGCAGGAACACCCCGTGCACACCCGAGGCTCTCCCCCGGCTCGGCAGTTTGCAACACGCAGGATGYTCCCCCGRCATCGGCATCCACGGCTGGGGACARCTTGCAGCAGAGCATCCCTYGGGGTGCTGGGGATGAAGCTGTCCGCAGCAGCCTACCCCACACCACAGCTCCCCTCCGATATTTAAACTCCTTTTAATACCTGGATAACAGCACCTAGAGATGAAAACCATTTTTTGGCAATAGTTCAAAGCTGCTCTGGTAGAAGGTGTTTAGGACATACGCTGTTGGCCATATTATACGGGCACAAAGCATCACGTAATAAAGTCTTTCAAATAAAGCACGTTACTGCCAAAAAAGCAGAGAACCTRACTGAACAATAACAGGGCTGGAGGCAAAATCCTCAGCGCGAGAAAGCACCTGCCCTAAGCCGAGCTCAGCAAATTTGTGGTTCATTTCAGATATACGTTTACAGCTATAAAAACTTTTGCTTTTCTATGAAGATTAATTCATTTCATTATAATTCATCAAAAAAGACAATAAAGCTTAGTTATGGTTTATCATCCTTCTCTGCCAGATGATCTAAACCATGTATTTCTTCTAATGCTGAGCCATGGGCTAGTGTTGCACGCAGCCTAGAAAACCCAGGTGTGGGCAGAATAATGTCCAATTACATTCTGGCATCACACTCAAAAGATCGGCTTCTAAATGACCTTTTATGGCAGAGCTTCAATGATAGGTAAGATTGGCTAAGGGCTCGGGGAAAAAAAAGTGTTAGTTTCTGCTAGYGTGTTTATCAATTTTAACCAACTACGGGATTGATTTGAAAAGAAAACACATCAGTAGACCAGAAAACCAGAAAAACCTTAACGTGGCTGTGGGCAAATGAGGAAATTACTGCAAAGTAAGCAGGGTTTTGGGCTGGCAGAGGTAATTGTGCACCCTGGGGCTGGCTTTGGGGTGAGTCGCCAGAGCCATGTCCACTGCACCCCAAATCCCGACACCGCGTGTGGGCAGCTGGCCCCACCGCTCTGCTGGTTCATACCCCAGTTTATGCAKGTACCCACACTCAAAATATAAATATTTAAAGATTAATACGCCTCTAGTGCGAGCAACTGAAAATATTTCTTCTATCAAGGTAAATGTTACGGGAATCCATACAAGATCAAAGAGCCAAGAAATTGAAAACAATCATATGCCAAGTAGTCGGGGTCCTTTTGTACGTGTGGCATTCGCTTCTGCTGCCTTATCCAGCGCTCAGCCGAGTCAATAAAAGGAATCCCATGGACTTCAAGGGGCTTAGAGGGAGCCCGCAGTTTCGTCGTGTTTTGTTTTGAAAAAATCAGTGTTCCTCTTGTTTAAAGTGCTTAAGATGAGATTTGCACACTTTGACTTTTTCCAACGCTGGCTCTTAAACCAAAATAAGTTGGTTTCTGGGTGTTTTTTTCAAAATCTCACACCACGACGAGCATATAAAAGTGAGGAACGTGGACGCAGAGTAGAACCAAAGGAGCAGGCGGCTCTCGCACCAAGTCAGCCAGTCCCCTAAGACGCAAGACAGAGGGGAAATTGTTACTGAGGCCATGTCAGACGGCGGAGTTCTTTGGGGAAAGTGGCAAATAAATATTTAACTTTAAAGAAAGAGGAGGGACGCGTGGTCCAGCCCCTCGTTGCGCGAGCGCAGCATCCCCAGCAGCATCCCGGGAGCAGACGCCGCCCGCTCCGTCCGTCCGCCCTGGTCGAGCTCCGCCTGCAGCTAATAATCGTGATTTCCAGATTACCAGATTACCAGTTTTTATGGGCTCCGTGGCAGAGCCCAGTCCGGGCGCATGGGGCGGCCGTGGRGCTGCTGGGACGGCGCTGAGCCGCATTTTGCCGGTGTCCTTTAGGGTGCTTGTTAAAGAGGTTTTTTAATCTGACCTTGCTTCTACAACTCAAATTCTACATTCACACCAATTCTGTGTTTAATTTGTCTCAGCAGAAAGGTGCCCACTCTGCTCGGTTTCCTCTGGGCTGCAATCACGGCACAACCTCACCGTTTGGTGGTCAAATACAGAAAATAAATGGAGCTCAGAGTACAAATAAACAATTAATAAACATTGATTTTATGGATTTATGTTTCTCTCACAGCCCTGTAAACAATATCTGCAGTGTACAATTCATGAAATTAAGCTATTTTGATTTTTTAAATAGCGTTTTCCAAATCATTATTTTATTTGTAATTTATTATACATTTCAAATTGGCCTGGAGACATCTTCTCTCAGGATCAGCTACCCAAAAGTTTTTTTAAAAGTCAATTTTCATTTACTCATATGAAAGTAAGAGGGCTTTTTTTCATGTTTCATGTTCATAATCACTTTTTTAATACTCACTTTGATCTGACACGGAGACCTAGGCAAGAGTGCACACTTTCAGCTTAAAAGAGGAATTATTTAGTAAACCTCAAACATATGAAAAGAGGCAGCTATCACTGAAACTGCAACATACAGTTAGTTGTATTTTTGGCTATTAAATTAATTTGAGAAATCGGTATCATATGGGGATGCTTTATATGGAAAAACACTCAAGCCRCATACTGCTATGCAAAAATTTTAACTCACCTGATTTAAAAAAATCCCACAATTAATGAACACTGAAGAACTGTGAAATGCCAATGCAACTTTTAGYTTTTAATTAAATAGACCCCTGCCCACAGTTCAGAAAGTATAATAAATGTTTTCAGATTTAAAGCATTTCACAGCGATTCCCACAATGATAGCAGCTCGATAACTTCATGTGCAGCATAGCCACAAAGAATAATTTAACACCCATTAATAAAGGAATTTTCAGAGGAACTCCAGCTCAAATTATATCAATCTTCTACTGTTCCAAAATAAACGCATCAGGTGGCATTTAAATGCAGGTGGCTAACCATTTTATCAGCGCACATATTTAAGCTATTAGAAATATAATTAGAAAAATTAAATTAAACACACTTAATGCAGATTCTAATTCTAGCAACACTGTCCTTATCATTATGCCATTTTTATAGCAAATTATAAAGTATGTCTAAATTGTACAGGTTTGTTTCTGACTGATAGCTGAACTCAGATAATTAAGTTGTTAACCATGTACTTCAGTGGTCAACATGGTTATATATCTTTGTCTTATCACTACCCCTCCTCCTTGTTTCCACAGATCTCAGGGGAAGCAGATGAATGGCACTTGACACTACCCACCTACACAGCCGACTGATTAGACACAGCCCTGTACCACAGGTACACTCAATTATACGCTTTTTCTGAGATTCAAGCATTTCCTGAAGCTGGGAGCGTTGAAAACTGTTTACTTGATGCCTCTTGCAGCCGAGGAAAACYGCAACGAAACGTCCTTAAAACTTCCAATACTGTTTTATCACCCCGGGCCCTGCAGGCAGACCGCTGGGAAGGGATTTATTTCATTAAGGAGGAAAATAATAAATCCTCTCTCCCACAAATAATTAAACCGCCTAAGAGCACGCCCGTGCCCGAAGGACGCGCTTTGGCACCCCGCAGGGTGGGTGGGGGTTTGTCTCCAGCACCGAGGGCCGGGGGGTGCSGAGGGTGCCCAGCGCCCGGAGCTGCTGCGGGGGCACAGCCCTGCCCCCGCCACCCGGGACCTGCGGGGCCGTCGGCCAGTGCCGGACCCCCGGAGCCCCGGAGCCCCGGCACGGCACCGCAGCCCAAGGCTATCCGGGATCGCATTCTCCTAGCCAGCCGCAGACAGCCGAGGGGTGCTTTACTTCCCACACTTCCCTGACTAACTAGCATAACTTCGGGGAAATAAAAATAAAATTAATTTACCAGTGGGTTCAATCAATAAATAGCAAAATATGGTCACGGGTATATATAAAAAAAGAAAAATCTGGATTGAAATTCTCCTAGGAAAACAATCGATACTCGGATAATACAGACGCAGCTCAGTACATGCTGAGGATTGTATTTATAATATTAGAGGTTATTTGTAACATATTTGAAATAAAAAAATTAATGCAACGTGAATGCTTTGGCGAGATTTATGCACACCTAATTTTATGCACATAAGCCTCCCCTTGAAGTTAAGAGAAATCATGTGGGTCTTAYGGTCTCTAGATCTCCTGCTATCCTGTTTCATCAAAACAACACAGAAAATGAATTAAATAACTTCCTGAATTGTAAATGCGTTATTCCAAACTAACTTTTGATGGTTCCCTTCATCCCGTTGAAACACCTGGGTTCCCCAGGTTGTTTGACACTTTTTCGACTTAAAAATAYAATGTAAACACATGGAAAATTTAGAGAGAGACTCAACCAAGCAGCTTGCTTTACCTATGGCCTTTATAGCGATTATTATGAATGCGAGAGCTGGCTTAATGACACAAAATAGACTTTTTTATAAGACAGTCGCCGCTATTTCTTTTTCCATCTAAGCTGCCTCTATGCTSAGCACTGTCTACACTGAGCATCAGCACGGCTGCGTCGAAACGGCCATGGACCTAATGGAGTTCCACTTGATTGCTCCTAAATGATTACAAACTAAATATCCTCAGTTTGGAAGAATAATATGTATTTTTTCCCATTTGCACGTGAAAGAGTAACACACRGGGTTATTTTTGCAATATGTCATCAATAAAGATTTTGACATTGTAACTCAGTTAAAGAAATTTTATTTTGTTGGGTTTTTCTTGTTTTCCTTTTCCTCCTCCTGCTGCAGACAATTTGGTGGAGAAAAAAACCCACCCTGTTCTCCATATTTATTAACAAAGTCAATAGGATCTGGTGGCTCTCTTTTAAACTTCTGAGCACAGGAAATATTTCAAAAGATACCTCCTGAAAGGAAAAGGAAGCTACTCTGCTTGGTGGGGGGCATCACTCCCTAGAGATCTTTCCAGGAGAGCAAAAACACACACATACATATAGGCTAGGCAAGCAGGATTAGAGAAAATCCTTTCCACAATGCGTTTTACTGCTTTTCATTCTACGTGATCAGACTGATTTGAACTATTCTTTCTAACAAATATATAATTATTAGCATATAAATTTAACACCTAGCTATGCTATAACGACAACAATTTCTTTCTTTATTTCCTTTACTTACTTGATATGGAAAGTTATTTGTCTGGCATTACTGTTTTCTAGTTGGTTTTTTTTCTTATTTTTGAATGTTGTTTATTCCTCCAAGTATCATTAGCTTTCACATACCTGTAGATTTTCATTTTTTATATCTTTAAAATAATGCTATAAGATTGAGGATAATTGTCCAAATCATTTTTTTTTATACCTTGCTCTTGAGCATTTAGACGTACATTCCCTTCCCCCCCACTTCCAGGGGAGAGCAGTGTTGGACGTACCGTGGTCGGTGTGAGACCCCGTGCTCTCCTGGCTGAGCACCAGCCTCAGGGTGAGAAGAACTGGATTTTAGTCCAATGTGAACGTTGCTTTTTGAAAATTTTGTATCTTGCCTAACTCTTAACTTTTGGGGACACAAATCTATTTGCCGACCACAGGGACATCCTGGCCATGCTTAGGTGTTGTAGCTGCTGGTGCAGTACGAACAGAAATAAGAGGARGCTCTCTGGGGAATTGGAAAGAGGACTTCTGGTGATTGCTCAATGTCCATACTTCCCTGCCTAGGAGAACTCTTTATGTAGTTGTCACATGTTTATAGCTTTAAATCAAAGACAAAAAAAGCTTAAGTTAATGAGTCTTGTAAAAGGCAATGAGTGGGAGTGTGATGCTGGAGACAGCACGCCCTGCTTTTGGGTGTCTGGCGACTGTCCRGGAGCTCCTGCACCCGTTCCAGATCATGATGGACTGGATGCAAAGCCAACCACCTGGGAGCCTGGGCAAAGTTGGGTGCCCCTATCTGTACCCACCCTTGAAGACGCGTTCCTAAGAGGCTTCGGGTTGCTCTACAATCATGTCAAGATGCACTTGGGCTGGGGGTTTGAAAGCTGCTCCTATCCTGCAGAGTCTGAAGCATTGACACAACCCACACAAGGTTTACCTGCAGGCTGAAATCATGACAGCCTCCGAGAAGATGCTTATACCCACCGCCATAAAAACAACCTCAGGCCTGGGTGAAGSAGTCTGCTCCACCATCTCCCTTCATTCTGCATGTGGGTGATAGCGTAAGAGGCCTTGTCTGCCTAGAGACACTGCCTCCATGGGCGAATCATTCASAGCCTTCACCCTTTCTTCACCTTCTCAATGCCTGCCAAGCGTGAGCTCACCAGGCAAGAGAGCACGGAAGGAAAGGGGGGAAGTAGATCCCGGGCGCAGGCGAGATGCAGCTGGGACACCGCAACCGCAGCACGAGGAGGAGACGCGTCGTTCCTCCCTTGCCTGGAGGCAAAGACCTGCAGCTCACGAGAATCACCGTTTTCCCCAGGAGAAACGGAGGTTCCTGGCTGGTACCTTCAGAGAGATAGAAAGAAATAGAAAGAAAAAGAATATGAGGAATATGAGCTTTCCCTCCTTCTTTTTTTCCCTTTCTTTTTTTTTTTCCTTCTTCTTCTTGGCATTCTACCTATGAGGGCAAGAAAGCACCATGGACAGCATCTACATCTAAATACAGGTTGAGCCACCATAAATGATGCAGGTGGCTTTTCCTTCTAACTATTAGCACCAGTAGTAGTACTACTATTTCATCACTTTATAAGCCTCTAGGAAAGTGTGGGAAAAAAATCATTTAAAGTTAGAACTAGAAAAAAAAAATTAGATTAAACACTTAGGACCAGGAAAAGTTTTTCTTTTTCTCTAGGAGCTGACGTTTGAGAGGATATAAAACCAACAAAACCACCATTGTCGACATTGAGGATTTATTTAGGAAGATAAAAGRAAAAGCATGTGTGTGAGCAAAGAGRGAACAAAAGATAAAAGACTGAGAAGGAAGGAGTGGTGTCAGAACAGAGGAATGAGAGGGAACTGGAGGAGGAAAATGGAAATGGAGAGGAAATTTAAAAGAAGTTCTGGGCATAAAATTAACCTTGCAGAAAACTGGGGGCTGTGGAAATAAAGACACAGAAAAAACAGTTGCTCTAGAGTTCCCAGGTTAATTTTCCTCTATTCTGGTTTAACTTTTAGAGCCATTTTTTACCTTCATTTAGTGATGTCGTTCCAGATGATCCACTGTGATGGATGGAGAACCACCACGGGTGAACTCCCCCACCTCAACTGCAGCAGCCACAGCCGTTGAAGAACTATCTCAAACACTACAAGGATATGGGCATCACGGACACTTAAACATCTTTAACATATGGCCGGCACAAACACGTGGTGCCCTTTGGACATCATAGTCATTCTGATCTCCAGATGAAGATGCCCTGTTTCACTGAGCACAACCCAAAAGGAAGCGTCTGCGTTCCAAACATCACGACCCACACACTTCGAACTTGGAAAATGAATCATTCCCTCACGTTAAGCATGTTGTACTACCTGGAAGATGGCCAGGGCCAACTTTGGAGAGATTGCCTTTTGCAAATGAAGTKATTTGCCATTATACAAAAATTAAAATACAGTCCACAACCACCACTATTTGAAAACGTCCCTAAAACAACAGTGTGAGAGACTTCTACTTCCATCACCTAAAATGTGAGGATTGCTGTTTACCATACATAGTCTAATTTTACACAAAGTTTTATAAACTCTTCTGTATTMAAAGATTATTTATTTTAATTTTTAAACYAAGARAAAAAAATAAATTAGGGCAATATGGGGAGGTAGGGTAATTACACTACCTGGTAGCATTATTTTCTCAGCAATCACAGCTTATATTGCACTTACTGCTAACRTAAAATACTGATGGTTATCATCAGTGAGCATTGTCCTGAGAAGAAATCTGTTTAACAATGTGAGGGGCCAGACAACAGACGTATGTCAATATTTGTTTTTTATTCCCCAAGTAGTGTGCATTTTACATCCAACTGTACAAACAAAGTTGCTTTATCTGGCTAAAGTTTCAGAGAAATGAGACAATGAGCAACGCATGGGATTTTCTGTTAATTTRCCCTTTTCTTTTAGAAAAACAATTGTTACGTTGTGAAATCTAGAAGAACAGCCTCTCTCTTTTCTATGACCTGTGTAAAATTATTTGAGTTTTTATGGKTTTTAAGATGCTGTACTTAAAGCAGGTCAGCATGCTAAAAATGTTATCCTGACATATTCTAAACATTAATTGAAAAGAAATAAAAATAAAAAAACCATGAAGACCCGTCAATCTCATAATTTTGTGAAGATCAGATAATCCTAAACGAAAGAAAGCAACAGAAGAAAAACTAGGAAAACCCTCGATTTGCAGTGACAGTTAATTTCATAACCCATTTGCAATTGCTAATAAACAGAATTATTGCTGCACAAGAGAAATCTTGTGGTCTCTACTCTATCACTACAGAGGGCAGCAACAGACAACAGAGCTCTTTAGCATTACAGAGGGAATGTTAAACATTCCCAGTAAACAAGGGAGCTAGGAGCGGCTGGTCCTGCAGCAGGCCAGGGATCTTTGCTGGAGCGCGGTCCGAGACTTTGTCACACATTTCGGCCTCCTTTGGATGCTAACGACGGGCAAGGGGGTTTGGAAGGTCTTAGGGAGGCCTGGGCTGCTTAACAAGTTAAACCTATCTTCTGTCAACTGATCAAACCCAGATATTAAAAATAAGCATCAACCATGAGTCATAATATATGAGCTGGACCGTAAGGCAGCGAATTCARTTCATTTCGTGTGTTCTTTCCCATTTTACACTCAAAACCAGTKGCTTTGTTTTCCGTTACATCTCTTGGTAGATGAAGCAGCAGAAAGCCAAACAGCTGGGAAGCGCGTCCTCTGCAGCCTGGAGACCGCGCTTCGTAAAGTACAACGGAGAGACATTTACCGTAAAGGCATAAAAGTTCGAATCGGAAGAAAGTTGCTCAGCTGAATATATTTGAAAGACTTTCTATGTCATTTAACGCGTTGGGGGCGGGGGCGAGGCGCCCGGCGCGGTTATTAGCGGTGGTCACATCCTCCTCCGGCTCCGGCGGCAGATGCAAAGGAGGGCAGCAAAGGTCTTATGATCAAACGGGAAGAAAATGACTGACAACACGGAGCTAGTTCAAAGGAACTAATGGAATAATTAGTTCCAAAAAGACTAAAAAGACTGAAGAATTCATGATGTCATAAAAAGCAGAGCTACTTAAATTGGATTAGAAAATAAAAATGACACGAACATTGTAAATATTCACAGATCACATCATTGACGTGTAATGTGCCGTTAAATGATGTCAAATTAAAGGGGAAATTACATGTGTAAGAACTAGGAAGAATAAAGGGAAGACATTTTAAAGATGCACAGTCCTTCAAGTGAAAATCCCTATCGTATATCAGGGCTGATCGCTGCATGGATGAGGAAACTATGCGAGAAGAATAAAATAAAATATGGGAAAGAAAACATAGGGTAAAAACATCTCAATTTAAACGCTGCGGTGAAAGGCTGTTAACTTCAGAGCCAGCGCGGCTTCTCCTCAGCGTGTCTTAGGAAGGCTGCTCCCAGCCAAGGTGGTGCCCAGAGCCAGGCACTTCCATTGCTTAAACCCTATTAAAGTTAGTCCTAATTTGTTACAAAAAAGCCAGCAGCCAAGTGTACTTTCACATGGGAGGTTACTCTGAGTAAGGAGAAGGACTTTGCTCCAGCAGTACTTTTGAATTTTCTAAATTGTATTGCAATTATCACAGTGCTACATGAGCGAAAGTGAGCAGATGTGAGGATTCCACTTCTGAATCCACAGTCTTCCGAAGCAGAAAAAGCTGTTACGGATACCCTTAATCACACACACCTCATGTACACCATCCATAGAGGCTTACAGGCCCTCAACCAGAGTGAGATATCATCTTATCTATGGCAGATAGCAGTGTTGTGGTAACTAATTTACCTATACTGTGCTCTTTCARGTGAGCTTGAAAAGAAGGTCCTCCCRGCTTCTCTCCCTTCTCTCCATGTGCTCTCTGAATCTTCTGCTCCAAAGGTGGCATTTAAAACTCCCAAAAATACCAGCATAATAAAGGGTAAAAGATACTCTGCACATATATGTATATATATATGTACATATCTTTTTCTTCCCTCATGGTCCTTTCCATCTCAAAACTTTGTGAGGTGCTAAAAACACATCGCACATAGCGAAGAAACTCGCGATTATCGGCATTATCCCACCCGCTCTGCCCGGTGACACGATGGGCTGATGCGCTTGCTGTGGGGACAACACGCACCGACTTCGCTCCTCAGCAGCGCTGCCAAGCTGGCGACGGCATTCCTTAATCATCCGGGCCTTTCCCACAGGAGACGACTGTAATTTAGACCAAGTTAAACTCGAGCCGGCACACGTTCACCGAAGCTGACCACGTAGTTTTGGGTGAATATGGACCTTTTCCTGCAGCGACGCTTGGCGCGGAGCCCAGCCCCGCGGGTCGGGGTGCTGGCACAGGGTGACAGTGCCCGGCGCYGTCAGAAAGCGCTCAGCACATCTCAGGATCCTTACGATGTAATTACCCACGTTTGCACCCAGTTAAGACATAAAGGTTAACACCTGTACCGCTATAAAAATGTCATGCGATCTTTAATGATCAAGACGTCAGTTTTGTCTCATAGCCAAAAGATGTCTATTTACATTGTGGTGACTCATACAAACATATATATTCACGTGGAGACGTAAAAAAAATCTGCCAGAAAAAGAGCAAATTTTTCTTACATTTTCATGCTGAGTGGAAATAGTACCCCTCTTATTCCTTGAAGACTTYGGTGATCTCTCTGGGCGCAGCAGGGCATCCAGCAGCCTCCTCCCCAGCCCCCCGCAGCTCCCCAGCCGAGGTGGGGAAGCGGCCGGGGGTCTCACCGACAAAGGCACAGGGCTGCAAGGGTGCCGAAAGTTTGGAGAGCCAAGAGCTGAATTTACAGAAACTAACTAAAATACTTAAACCACTTTTTAAAAGATAATGCAATGCCCTTTAGTCACTTCTGAGTGTGGTTTTTTTGTGTTGTTAATGTCAACTGTCTCACAGATGTGAGGAACTGCAGAGGAAGGGAAGGACAGATACCTGCGCAGCTAAAGGGAAGGCAGAACGTGCTCTGCAGTACCTGGTTATTGTCTTTGTTTTCTCTGGAGGGACAAGATTAAAACGGATGTTCAAACAAGCAAGGGAAAGACAAAAGGGTCACTTTTATATTTCACTATTGCAGCTATACGTWAAAAAAAAAAAAAATTGTTCTGGACATCGCTGTGTGCACTTGAATGCACTTAATCATGTGGCTCCTCTTTTGACCAAGAGATGACATTATCCAAGCATTACATTTGGTCTGTTAGGTGCCGTTCTGTTTGCGTACAAAACGGCAGGTAGGTGAGCCCCGTTCAGGTAGGAAGGCAAAGCCCGGGACCCCCCGGGACAGGTCGGGACCCCCAGCCCCGCCGGCAGCCCTGCATGCTGGTGCCGGAGGGAGAGAGGGGAACATTTTCTTGTCGTAACTTGTATAACTCCCTGTATAGCTGAGAGTAACTTCCAAAGTGGAGTTGCCTGAGCCCTAGGAGCAAACAAAAGTATTCTGAGGTCTTTATTTGTGCAATGGCATTTCCACTCTAACTGGAGAGATCTGTTGATTGCACTCACATTGCCTCTATAACAATTAAAAAAATCAGACATGATAGTTATCATTTAGCTCAAGAGAATATATTATTCACATTCCACTTCTCTTTTTTTCCGCTGACTTTTAACATGTCATAAGTACACACATGAAATGGGTTTCCCCAAAACAAAGGTATTTATCAGGGAGAACTTTGCACCCGTTACCTRAAATCTCTCAGACATAAGAAACTTTGATATAGAAGGAGATCTGTCAGGGCTGAGTATTCAATATATTACAAGTTCCCAGCAAAAATAGAGCACAGCTAAATAACTTGGGAAATATTATACTTATAATGGCATTGCAGAGTCAATCAATTTAAACGTAATAAAGAAGACGACAGACAATGAATAGAAAGTTCAAGGACTTTTCACCTAGGGCTTTGCTATGGCTGGAAGTCAACCTGCTGAAGTCTATAGAAGTCTATACACTCTAGAAGTCAGCTCCAGGGATCAGAATCACGTATGGAAACAAAGGACACCTTCGATTTCAGGGAACAGTGYTCCAAAATATAGGCATAAGCCCCAGAAAAGCAACCTGAGTTGGAACATTTTTGAAGGCAAGGGCAAATTTTCATCATATATTTTTGCCAGGCGATACTGTAACTCATCTTTTCACGTCTTGGCTTCATCGGTTAACTTTATTACAGAGCAACATCACAGGCTGGACAGAATAACTGCATTGACTTTGCTCTGTGCTTTCACTAGTATTGGAAGGTTAATACATTGTATTAGCTGTGCATGTAATGCCAGGATTTTTTTTTTTCATACACATTTATTTCCCTAACTACTGTTTATTCTTCATCATMATATAGGAAAAGTACTAGAATATAAGACAAAGTTTAACAGTGGAGTTGATTTACCACCTGTAATCGTRGAATCCATTAACTATTTTAAAAGTAGGTGGCAACTTGCACACCCACAGCATTTATACTGAAGACTTCACTGGGACATCACAGAGCATAGGCTTTCTATGGAAATGATGTTGTTTGCTCCCTTCGCTAAGAATGTAGAGMGAACCGCAGATTGCAATTGGGATTCAGTGCAAGATGAAGCTTGGAAGCGTGAGGTGGAAAAATTGCATCTCATTTCTTTTTGCCAGGTGGTAAGAAGCTGRCTTGGGAATTAGCAAAGTCTCAGACTTTGTCCCCATTTCATCCTTTGGAAGAAAAAAMTGAACTTTGGTCTAGCTCCAAGAGTTCATAGGAATAGAAAGSCAGGTTTTCGGGATGCACAGAGGATGAGCACAAGAGCATGGCCAAAGAGCTTAATGTGAATGTGCTGTGTGATGGCWCAGCGAAGACATCTTGAAGAGCAATATTTGGGTAAAGAAAAGCAGGGCACAATCAACCTGCTCTGTGTGAAAGGAAAKGTGTGAAAGGAAAGTCTGTAAGAAAGCTAGAAAAAGAAAGATTATCATATTTGAAGGAAAAGGAAAAAAACTAAAAGGGTCTGAAGAGACAGAGTACTATACATGAGTGAGGATTAGAGGCTGATGAGGAGAGAGCAATGCTAGACCTTCTCTCATATTGTCCATCACAGGCACCTTGAGAGAYGAGAAGGGCCAGAATATACTGGAGCACTCAGGTCAGAGAAAGGGGCTAAAGAAAAGGCTGAGCACAATTAATGGTTTGCCTTCACCACTTATACAATGGAAGTGTGAAAATGAAATACATGCATGTGAATTTGGAAAGCTTCGTTRTGGGATGATGGTCTTTTCTATCAAAATCTAATTGGTATTAGCTCTCTAGCTAATAAAAATCTAAATCCCTCTAAAATCCAGCTCCCAGGAAGAAAGAGCCCATTATTTTYATCAGGAATAGCAGCGACCTCTTCCAGTCTCCCAAACTTCAAAATGCATACCTTAGTGAGACCACGATTGTGGAGATGGTCATGCCAAATAAAATGCTCCTCATAGAGGCACAAAATAAATCTTGCAGCCTTTGCAGCCCAAGCTATCGGGGGCAATTTCTAGTTTTGACAATTATACAATTATCACACAAACTGCCAACATACTTGCAAATGCACAATGACATCATTAATATTCTCAACAAGGAAAGCACACTAATGTCATAGACTGGAGCATTAATATCACTGTGCAAAATGATTCAGCATACAGTTTAATTAAAGTATGCAAAGTATTTTTGTTTATGTAAAGCACAACAGAGACCATAGGCATCATTCACTGGTACAGGGTACTGCTTCAAGTACAGAGGCACCCCTGCTACATAAAAGACCTTGCATCCAAAAACTGAAGTCTCCCTGTTTTCCTAACATCTGGCTTATTCCCAGAGAATATTCCCCCCTAGAGAGGTGGATCCCATACCAGTGCAAACCATCACTGTGTTTTAAAACTAAAAATAACACTTAGATCTAAGGTTCTCTTATTTTCAGGCATTTTCTGGCCTCTGCACCTAGTATGCACCYATTCGGGTCCCTCACTACCAGAAGGACAYTGAGGTGCTGGAGCGTGTCCAGAGAAGGGCGACGAGGCTGGTGAAGGGTCTGGAGCACAGGTCTGATGGGGAGCGGCTGAGGGAGCTGGGGGTGTTTAGCCTGGAGAAGAGGAGGCTGAGGGGAGACCTTATCGCTCTCTACAACTACCTGAAAGGAGGGTGTAGAGAGGTGGGGGTCGGTCTCTTCTCCCAAGTAACAAG
>JASVER010000185.1:26748-36972 GCA_030449065.1 Oceanodroma leucorhoa | reverse complement strand
ATTAGGAAAAATTTCTTCACCGAAAGGGTTGTCAAGCATTGGAACAGGCTGCCCAGGGAAGTGGTGGAGTCACCATCCCTGGAGGCGTTCAAAAAACGTGTRGATGWGGYRCTTYGGGACATGGTTTAGTGGGCATGGTGGTGTTGGGTGGACAGTTGGACTTTATGATCTTAAAGGTCTTTTCCAACCTTAATGAAGCTATGTCGCTGTGACATATCAGCAACGAAACACTGATTTGCAGGGGCTGGGTAGGGAGGGACGAGAGCAAGAAGGAGCTTTAGTTCATTTTACTTTACTGAAGGTAAAAAGACTCTCCCTCTTCCCTTTTTGTCACTCCATCATCATTTAATATTTTCACCAAGRCTTGGTTTCAGAGCAAAAACCAGAGTGCAACCTGGTAGCCAGGCAGTCTCTGCAAACCTCCCTTCGTGGGTGACTGGTGGCCAGACAAGACCCGATCTCYTACCAGGCTCCGCAGCGTGGCAGCGAGAGCGTGTGGCACGTCCCCAGGTGTCATCAAAACCCTGCGTGGCCAGCTTGAGGTGGCCAAGTGTGGACCAACTTCTCGTCAGGGTTGGGAGCACCCTCCTYGTTCATAATGTCCAAGGGCTCACAYGTATTCTCAGGTATTTCACAGAGGCAATCGAGACTGAACTACTGCCACAGCGCTGGTCATCGGTGTGCTGTACTCCTTATCATATAAAACATTTAGATTATATACACTTGAGACAGGCACCTTGCTTGCTTCTGTAGTGCAAACTCAGTAGCACTGTTTAATACATACTCAGATAAAATATTGCTAACTGGATTCATAAATTTAAGCCAGATACTGTACTAGAATTAAACCATTAACTGGTAAATCAGCTGCTAAGTAGCCCATATTCCTCTTAATACTAGATTCTTAATGCTAGATTTAAACAGTAATACATATTTGACAAAAGCTTATTCAAAATATTCGAGGGACTAGAAACATTGGGAGCTGGCTCCAATCTGCTTCTTTCTGAAGTTTATCTGAGACCGAGTCGAACTGAGCTCCAAACAAAGACTGCAACAGGAGCCAGTTGTTGACACTCTGCACCACATGTCGCATATTAAATGATTCATCAAATGCTGTGTCACAACCTGTATAAAGTCTTTTAAAAATGGATCCTTCCTCCTTTCGTTTGATCTGAGCCACCGAGAATATCTGGATAAATCTACACTTCCTTGGACAGCCTTCCTTTTCTGAAACCACACCCCTTTTAATGCAAACGTTCAACCCTAATAGTTATTAGAAAGAGCACCGGTCAGTAAATTTCAGTAAATAGTACGCTAGTATATTTGGACATCCTGATGGAGCTCTGCTGTAAGGACTTGCTGAATTTTATGAATAAAATTTACCCAGAACATTTTGGAAAACTAAATAATAGATGAGTAAATAATTTTACTGGCTGATAAAGAAAGGCGATGTGTTATTGTAACCTGCCTTGTATGCTCCTTGTAAAGTACTGTAAATTATGATTTTAAATTATGATGTTGGATTAGGTTTTCTGCAGCTTAATATATTGTAATATAATATAATTGCTAAATGCAAATGAGATACTGTACAGCTTTTCCATAGAGTTGTTCATGAAAGCCAAGCATTTTACATATTACAGTGAAGTGCATGTTATTAAGAAACAAATTATAATGAAGCTTAATTTAGTTGGGAGACAAGATACCGTAGCCTTATCACGGTTGACAATATAGTAAGGTATCTTATAGAGCTATTATACCAACTTAYGTGCAGCTCAAGTACCTCCAGCACAAACGTACATAGGCAACAGCACCGTACCTTTCAAGACTCGCATGTGATCTCATTACCTTAAAGTCAAGTAATACTATAAAGTCATCAATTTGGCTTCAAATACACTCTGTGATCATGACTGACAAATGCTCTTTTCAAAATAACAAATACAAAGCCGATTAGCATTCAAATACTGCACACTTGGAGCGAAGTTTGGGCAGAAGGCACGTTTCGACTGCTTCGAACACGGCGCGGGATCAAGTGCRGAGCCGGAATCAACACGAGAGTTAACAACAACAAAATCGGTCGCCCCGCGGTGCCGCTTGCTAAGCGCTCGCGATGGCTGTTGCGGCTAAAACCGCCTTTTGTACCCGCGGACCCGTAACCCACCCCAACAGGCAAAGAGCTCCCGCTTTTCCGTCTTCATTTTCATCAGCAAGTCACAAAAAAACAATAGTTACTGGTAGATGTGCGAGGAGAATGCACTCCCTAAATAATACATTGGCTTGTAAATTGTCCATCAGACTGTAAATTTCAAAAGAAGAACTAAAATGCATTTTTTCAGCATTTTCCGAGTGATGTTCCCTCCACGCAGAGCACGCAGCGGCATCCCCACTTCCCCCCAAAAGCACAGGCACCAATGGGTTTCTTACAGAGCAGGAAAAACCTGCTCCAAAGCAATTCATTATTAATGCCAGAATATTCTTGCTAAACAGTTCTGATTACTTCACAAGAAAGAGGTCAAGGTATTGGAGAAAGGGATTTAATCAAATAAACTCTCAATCTCTCTCCAAATAGCATTTTCATCCGGCTGCATGTAAATTCATCAGATGACTAGCCTCCAAATGCACAGGCAAGGTTAATCTGCTATGACTGTTAAAACTTCTGTGATATGCCTCCTGAATAAAGATTTAAAATAGGATGAACCACGCGGGTTACCCCAAACTGTTTTTTATTTCTTCTTTTCCTTAAAGTTTTGCCCTAAATCACATCATCCCCACTGGCAGAAGAGGAGCTGAAAATCCCCCACTTGGGCCGCACCTTTGGGACCCCACAAAGAACTCTTTGGTTTGGCATTTGCTGCTCAGCTGTCCAGATTTTGAAGACTATCAACAGCTTATTTCAAGCTACCCCGCAGCGAATAACCTGCCCCGGGCAGAAGGCGAAGGGGGAATCCTGGACTGTTAGAAACATTTCATACATCGCTGGAACGCTCGTGCTGGAAAACAAAGCAGAGTTGCCATTAACAGAGAGGAAACGGAATTTCTCTTTTATTCTGAATTCGATACAGTGCTGCTTTGCTTAAATAGGAGCCAAGGAATTTATCACAGTCATATTCCAAGGTGAATGTAGTGGCAAACTCTAATAATCCCTCTTGGACACCTAGCACTTGCTAGACAAACCCTGCCTCCTGGCAGTGTAAATCAACGTTTATTTTTAAAAAGGATCTTTGGGAACTTCATGTTTAAACGTAGGATTATGATATAGCTGTAAACAACATATTCGGTCATAAATGAAGAACTGCAATTTGGGGTTTTGTTTTGTTTTTAAAATAAAAAAATCCCAAATGCCTATTGACATAGAGTAATGAGAAAAAAAAGGGAAACTGAAATACAGCAGGCAGGCAGGATTACTTTTACTAATATTTTTTGCTTTCTTTAACCGAAGTCTGGCCACAGAATCTGTATTTAGCCGAACGTACTGTAAATGTCTTCGTGAAATCAGTTCAGATTTATGAGACTGAGAAAGTGTGCTTGATGAGAGCCATGGTTTTATGCAGACAAGCCCTTCTAGCCTAATACCAGCACACAGGAGCCAAGCGCAGTCTTCAGATGCTTAACAATCTCCAAGTAAGCTAATGGTACACCTTTTTTTTTTTTTTTCCTTTTTTTTTTTTTTCCTTTTAAATGGCTATTCTAATTTATTTATGCTACACATGCAGCATGTACCTAAATATTCTACACCTAAGCAGCTTCGTTGCCTCCTTCTTCAAGAAGTCTAAGATGACATTTCCTCTGTTTAAAATCAGCGAGGATTCTTAATGGTACACAATCTATATCCCTCGTTTAGGAGCCCGGCAGCAGTTAAAAACTCTGCCTCGTCCAGATAAAAAGTGTTTTGATGCTGGTATTCTCTGCCCCCTTTGCTCTGAGCACCTTTCTCGAATCTCAGACACCATTTTACATGAGGATGCTTTCTAAAAAGCAAAATGTAACTGTCTAATTAAGAGCGGAATGATTGGCTAGTTCATGGACTCTGTGACAGTTATGACAAATACACATATTGGCATAGCCCTAACCTCACTTCACAGTTTGCAACACAAAGATGGTATTTTCAGAAATGTGCAGAACACTCTGATACAAAGCTTCACCTTGTCTAGTGCTATTCCATTTAATTTTTTATTAACTGCCTGAACATATGCCATTCTAGAAGAGGGTAATAGTTACAAAATGTCAGCAGAAACATTTAAACTGCTAAAATGTAAATGATTTTATAAATTTGTAATGAAAGGTAATTGTCATGTGGGAAAAGTAACAGAAAAACAGATATGTGTAAATGTAAAACTGGTAAAAAATACATCTTATTGGTCGAAGGTAGCAAAATTTAAGTGTGTTTTAATGACCATTGTAAGTAGTATTTAAATAAAATTAGGTTCATAAGCAGAAAATGTGAATTCTATAATATTTTATTTTCTAACATTAGTAAAGTTCATAATAATGAAAAGACCTCATGGAACTTTAATGCGCCTAAATTCATTAAACAGTAGGACATTCGGATTCCTCACCTCATTTTAAAAAACAAATAAATCACGTCGGATAACATAAATACAAAGCGTTCGCCAGCCTCGGCGCAGCCCGGCTTTAAAAGAACAACATTAGAACGCGGTTAGTTAGTTTCTTTACTTTCCGCTAAAATGAGAAACAATTTGGTGATTAATCCCTTCAGCGACGCGGTGCTGGGTCAGTGCTCTCGGAGATGTCAGGAAGGAGAAGACTCGGGCGGAGGAGGGAGTTTTTCCTCAGCCACCACACAGAGCAACCACCTTCCAGTTAGGTTTGCGGGCAACCATCTTTAAATGCTTGAGCTGTTCTGCGTGGCCATGACAAGATTTGCAATTCTCCACGTTTATTTACACACCATCACCCCAACTAGACATCACATGGAAGTGGCATGGTCGCGGCTGACCCCAGGGTAGTCCCTGTCTCCGCCGATCCAATTTCATCCTGCTCGGCAATTGAACGGCGCTCCGCCCGCCCGGGACGCACGCACGCTGCGCCGCGCCGCAATAAAATTAGCAGAAGCTTGTCAGGGTGTATTTTCGAGTTTCACACTGACAGACACTGGACAAATATGTCTGCTTTTCAGAAATCCGTAGAGGCTTCTGCTCTCCCGAAACGTGTAYCAGCCGGGTGCGTTCGCAAGCCTGCGCGCGGCTGGACGTGGAAACCCGCGAGGGCTGGCTGCGGGGTGCCGTGCCGGTCCCCCCAGGCTYTTATCTGGGGGGGCTTCTCCTCCCCAGCCCGTGTAAAAAACACTACGCTACCAGTCATTTATATTTTCATTGTGTTTTCCTACAACCACTCCTGCTTAAGATTGGACACACAGAACGAGTTCTTCAGCCAGAAATTAATAGAACGTAAATCCATCATATTTCGAAAGCAAAAGTTAGGGGGGAGGAACGGCTGTTTGCAGCRTGCGGTAGGTATACAAATTGCCTTCCAGAGGAGATGTTACCTACAGTTCACGTCAGAGCTCACCTGCAAAACTGCTGGCTTCGTCAGTAAAAGCTGCTTTTTAAAATCTGCTTTTTTAAACGCTTTTGCAAATGAACTAGAGAAAATGATCATTTGTTTCAAAATCTAAAACCRAGGGAGGCTAACACAGTAAATAGGAGAAATTTACCATCTGTAATGGGAACATTTTTAAATAAAACCACCTAATATGTTTTGTAATCTACACCAATGTAATTTTATTAGATATTCAGTGCAGTTCTTACATCAAACAGCCTCAGAAGCCCCAGGATCATTTTACATTCACTGGAAGACAGAAAGAAATCCAAAACCTAGTTAAATAAATTGTTCATTTATTCCTTTCCTTTTATGCACCAAGATCTACATGTGGTCATTAATTATAAAGAGACTATTATAGCACCATATTTTCATTCAATACGATGTCCTGGTATATATCAAAGAAGTCCCATAATTAAAACAGAAGGGCCACAATGACAATTAAAATTACAATCTATATGGGGAAAGAAAGTACAGTTCTGCAATTTTTCACCCTGTCACTGTCAGCACCGGGGGATATTCCAGTCACGTCTCTTGTAAAGCAGCCTAAATTCTTCTTCACCAATGCAACCTCAAAAGCATTATCAGCACCTAAGCAAAAGCCTATGCAAGTATAATTTAATACCAAGCCACAGTTTGCAAGTAATGGCGTATAAAGTGATATTTAAGTGGTGTTTTAAGCACACTTCTGATGGCTACAGCCACTTTTTACTGGTAAATGCGTTTTCCTTTGAGTAGTGATTATGAGTCCTGGGTGAAGAGGTCCTGTGTGCAGGTCTGCCTGTAAGCCTTACTTCCAGCTGCCAATCTTTACTTCACAGTGAAGAAAAAGCCACATAGCACCTTGTTCTTACTCTTGTATGCTGTCATCCCCTGAGCCTGATAACTGCAAAATCATTTCCACATAACACTTTTCTGCTTCTGCCTCTTAAACCTCGAGACCTACACATTGTGCACGCACTTGCACCCCCGGCAGCCAGCCCCCCAGAAGCCGCTGCCTCTGAACCGCCGGCCTCTTCCCGCAGACTATTTTTAACACTTATCCCGGTAAATATCTGCATTAATGGAGTACAGGGCTCTTGCGCAGCAATATGTATTTGCTACAATTTATTGTCTATAAAAGTCACGAGCGGTGAATTATTACTGTTAAAACTGTGTTTTTCTTTATAATAACTTTAAACCGAGCACTCATATATGAAGCATGCAATGGAGATGGAGAAGGTTTTGTATAATAAAACGGTGACATGGTCATTTTTCCCAGTTTTGCATTACACAGACACACTCATGCATGGTGCTTTTTAAATTCTTATTATATGTGAGGTCAGGGGGTCGAATGTCAGAAAGTACTGTTAATTTCACGGGGTTAGGGGAAAGTAAATTCAGAGGGAATACAGATCACTTAGCACAGAAAAGCAGCTCCTCTGAAGTTTGGTTTTACATTTGTTAACCATATCCTTCAGCTGACGAACCATTGAGACCAGGGTGACATTCTGGTCCCCGGMATAATGGCTTGACACGCTGCGGGGAGAGCGGGATGCCGGCGGAGGGGCCGCTGCCGCTGCCCCAGCCAGCCGAGCACCGGGGCTCCAGGCAGCTGGAACCGAGCAAAGCGCGGTGCCATTTGGGCTGCGATGGCTAAATTACAGAGAAAGCAGTCAAGGTGTCTTAAAGTTCAATCTGACAAGAAATGTAAAATATATTTCTGTCTTCATTCGCCGGGAAGGTAGCATCTTGCAGCGTGGGGTGTCGCTACCCAGAGTCCTTTTAAAGCGGTTCCTAATATATCATCAAAGTCCAAAGATGTTAGGAGCACTCAGAGTATTTGGGTAGGGTTTGTTTTGCCATACAATGCGCTGATGGGTTGCCTTTTTTTTTTTTTTTTGGTGGTTGTTGATGTTTTGGGGTTTGGTTTGGGTTTTTTCCCCCCAGCTCTGCCAGTGGSAAAATAAAATTGTGGAAAACAGAACAAATTTTAGACGATGCCTCTTGGTTTCACATATGACAGAGAAGAGGCAATAAAACAGGGTGACAGAGCTGCTCTTTTGCCAAGACAAATCCAAAAGCTGCTTTTTTTATAAAAAGCCATTTGCTTGATAAAAGCCACCTTACTCACACGCAATTTAAAGTAATAAACACTTTAAAAATGTGAGGGTGTCTTACATCGAAGATGTTAAAGACCTTTTTGCCATTGTCGCTATTGAAAGTTCAACTTAAAAGGGGAGCGCTGTAAGGCCCACGCTATACATCCATTTGTGAAAGGTACAAAAGAGGGGAAAAAAAACCCCAACAAAACAGCTAAATGTAATCAAATGACTGCAGAGAACCATTGCAAGAGGCAGACAGGATTATTCCCTGTAAGCAGTCCATGGGCTCGGGCTGAAGCTGGGGTGGGTTTGGGTTTATGCATCGGTGTCTTTTGCAAGATTCCTCTGAGTCAAAACTCCAACCAGGCTCAGCTGCCCCCTCGTAATTACATTTTAATGACTTAGGCTGGGTGTTTGTGTTTTGGCAGCATATTTAATAGTGTTAGCATTTAAATGGTCACAACCGGACTCCGAAGGGCAGAGCTCGCTGCCGCTCAGGGTGAAGTTCACCCTTCTGGTGCGGCTGCTCGTCAGAGGAGCTGCCGCCAGCCAGGACGGAGCTCAGCCCGGCCCTCCTGGGAGCCGCTTTTCCCCCAAAACTCGGCTCCACAAACATAAGGTCCAAGGAACAGAACAAGATCCGTAGAAATATTTTAAATCTATAGACTCGGTGGGTTTTACAGATGCCCAGGTCCGGAAACGGAGCGCGCTGCATGCCCAGCTTTTGTCTTCCTCGGTACAAAAAGATGCCAACAACGCACGACCGAGTTCACCGTTATCCCTCTCTTCCAAATAAACATGCCCTAAAACCACTCAGGCAAAGAGTGAGGTGGCAAATACAACATATATATATATATTTCATTAAAGATGCATTATTAACTTTGTAGTGGTATATTTCACTAGCTGCCTTTTATAATTAAAAACTTTTTTCCTCCAATCCCCTTTCCTGCAAGTAGCCTGTTGCCTGAAGATTTAATCCTTCATTACCAGTTAAAACAAAATCACCAATTAGGCACATGAACACGTCTGTATTAATCTCATTAAGGTGATGGCACCAAATAAATTGGAACTATTTTTGTGCTTTTACTGTGTTCCTATGGCTTTATCAGGCCCTGTGGTCATATACAAAGACCTTGCAGCTTAGTCATTTAGAGTCATTCGGTTGTGGACTAAATGTGGCATTACCATCTATGGCTGAAAATTGCTTTCAGCTTTTAAACTGCACTGACTAGTCTGTAGTTAATCTTAGATCATTCACTCGCAAAATTAAATGAGCCAGAACGATGGTCTTTTTTTTTTTTTTTTTTGTAAAATAATACATCACAAAACACTTATTTGCCCTGCCCAAAAGAGAGATCAAATTCATTTAAAATCCCATAAACCAGAGTTGTGAATTTTTAATTTTATTTAGTAGCACAGAAATAGAGGGTAAGCTATCTTTCCACAGCACATCATTGCTATAAATTTACATATAGAACATAGTTTGATGCCTAACCAACCTTTAATCTACCTTTGATGTATACTCCTACTTCAGTATGGATCATGTGATACACCTTATTAATGCAAATGTAAGAAGGACTGTTTTGGATCTCTGATGTAATTAGCCATAAACCACGTTTAAAAGGAAAAAAAAAAAAAAGAAAAAAAAGAAGTACTTCCTTTGTCACTACAGTTGCACGTGGAGATGGAGATGCTCCAAAGAGGGCTACAGCCACCCGCCCACAGCGGGGCCCTTGCCCCCAGCCTCTTGGTTTTATTATACATGGATTATCTGTTTGGTTCTTATGAGTAYTGCACTGGAAGAAAGCAAAGGGGAAGCAAGCCTGGATAGTTCTTAACTTTCCAAACAGCACAAGTAACAGAACAATTAATGCCTGATCCTGCTGCCATTGAAACCGATGGAAATTTTACATCTTAACTTAATATTCGGGCCACCTTCTTCAAGGTCCCCCTTAGGACCCGCTTTTGCCCCGATGGACCACCATTGCTGCTCTCCGGTTTGCCCTTTTATTATTATTCCTGCGTTGCAAATGGCGCAGGGCCGTAACAGCAAGGCCGGCCGCGGCTGTCCCCGGCGCGTGGGCACGGGCGGTGGGGGTGGGTTGTAAAGGGGCTCGGTGGCTCCCACGGTGCTCGGCCGAGCTCCGGGGTTACRTGGTGGAAATCAGGTTCACGCTCCTCCGTCAGCGGGGCAGCCCACGCTTGACAGGGGCAGCCCGGGGCTCTGGGCTCCGGCAGAGAAATGCAATGAATAAATAAACAAACAGCCAAGCAGCCAGCCAAATCGGGAACAGCCGCGGCCGAAAGCCAGGGATGGTGTTGACATCATCGGTGGGGAGGGGGGGGAGAGTTATCCAAAAAACAGTAGTCTSTTGCGTTTTAATTCCTTAACAAATAATATAGCAGTTTATGCCTCTCTAATGRCAGCACGAGAGATCTGGATCCTATTCTGCTGCATATAAACTACYCCCAATTACAGGGAACAATAACACCATAGGGCTGCTGCCCAGCCTACCCACGGCACTGCTCGGGCTTCACCCCCGACAGCCTGACAGGTTCTTTTATTCCACTGAATCATGTTTTTAAC
>JASVER010000185.1:0-26666 GCA_030449065.1 Oceanodroma leucorhoa | reverse complement strand
AAAAAAAAAAAAAAGAAAAACCACACCAAAAAACCAAAACCACGGAGGTTTGTTCCCGTTTGCATTTGCTTTGCCACGTTCTCTGAAAACTTTCTAGGCACGGAGAGGACGGGAAAGCAGGGAGCGTGCCGGCGGAGCGGAGCGCTCCCGTCCCCGCTGCCGGGCTCTGCTCTCCCCGCAGCTACCGCGGGAAGCGGCCGGCTCTGTAAGAGCGGATGTGTGCAGGCTTATCTTCCCGTCTGGCAGCTGGATAGCAACCTCCCATTCCACCTATCAGCGCGCCTCTCAGGTTTCATCATCTAGTTATTTTAAAACAAATATTAAGATTATATTTCTCAGTAATTTTTAATGATGATTTTTATTTTTTTTTTTTTTAAATSAAAGTTTACTCCAATCGCATTGCTCTCTCTCAGTGAGGGTATCCAGAAATGAAAAATTTTTATTTGCATAACATAATATTCTGATATAAAACTGCTACTCTATTCTCATAAAAATATATTTATCTGGTAGTTTTTACTCTTCAGGAGAAAATCTGCATATTTTGTTTATTCTCTAAAATATTCTTTTTTTTTTTTTTTTTAATAACCTGAACCAAATAATTTCTCTTTCTTACAGGCTTCACTTCACTTTTCTCACAGTGAATAAATTGCAACTTATTTCCATGAAATTCACAGATGACACAGATCTTTATTTTGCATAAAGGCATAGAGAAGTGTCTAATATCTTCAATATTCATCCGCTAAGTGGACATTTGCATTGGGTTAGAAGGGAGAAGGAGCCCCGGCCCTCCCGCGGTGACAGCTGTACGGAGGGATGACATCTGACAGCTGTGACAGTGCTGACGGGAGGCTGGGATGGCTCCCGCATCCCTGATCCAATTACGGCACACATCCCCCTGACAGGGCCGGCAGCCCGCGCCCGCGCCGGGGAGGACAGTATTGATCTCTTGTCAGAGGCCGCCGGCAATCGCGCCTCGCTGAACTTTGCCAAGCCGGAGCACCCTCGGAAACGAGCGGGGCGGCCAGGTTGGGGGATTCAGGTGCAGCGAGAGGGGCAAAGGGTGCCGGCTAACCGCCCCCGGCGCCGGCGCGTCACCCCGCGCTGACAGCCCACGCGCGCCCGCCGAGCCCGGCCGACGGAGCCGGCGGCCGCCGGCGCTAATGGGGAGACAGCTCTTTGCGGTTAGCCGGGTGATCCCGCGCCATGAAAAGGCCACTGCAATTAGCGCAGGCGGGTCGGCCGGGCCGGTGACAGCCGCCCGGGTGGGGTAATGGCAGCTGCCAATAACGCTAACTCCCCGAAAACAGACAATTAGCCCTCGGATCCTCCCGCCCGCCGCCTCGATGCGGCACCATCGCGCCCAGCGCAAACTGGGCAGAGGCCACCTCCTCCCCATCCTCCTCCTCCTCCCGTCCCGCAGCCCGGTGCGGCCGCTGTGCGCCAGGTTACGGAGCCAGAGCACTCCACTAAACGTTAAAAGGTGATGAGAAACGCAAGGAGCAGAAACCAGCCGCCAACGCCCAGAGCACACCAGGCGAAAGGGCATGGTACATTGTTCATCTGGCCATTATTTTATACCACGCTGTAATTAAAAACTAATAAATACTTGTTTTCATCACGTTATTTAAAAGTTTCTATATGATCTTTAATAGTTACAAAGCAAAATTATTTTTAAAGAGCCTTATTATGCCACTGCTTTCTCCACACAGTAGTCCAATACCTCAGAGYCTGACCCAGCATCCTCATATATTCCAGACTAAACACAGACTGGGATTTTCACCTGCGCCCAAGGAACAGGCTGAGAACAGAGAGAGGACCCAGGAGCACATGGACGCTTCAAAGCATTTTGACAAAAACAGAGGCAACAGCAGAAAAGCTCCCTGCAAGCAACCAAAGACCTTCATTAGTGGTGGCCCTGGACTGCCAGGGAAGCGGGGTGTGTAACCGCATCATCACGGCAGGATAGGTACGTAATTCTTCACAAGCATCAGAAGGAATTACAAAATTAAGCCCTTCTTCCTCAAGCATGTAAGGAAGCCATCAYACCCGTGTTTCTTCCTTGGTATTCTGCCTTGGTATTTTATCTTAATCTGCATGGGAAGAGACCATGCCCAGGCTCATATGGTAATTCAAGTATCATTACTACTCAGTCCAACTTTTTTTTGATAAGGCTTTTCAGCAACAACCACACATTGCCAGCTAGATGTCATTATAAACAAAGTTATTGATTACCTCACTAGAGCTGGATTTGAACCTGCAGACAAACTGCAACTTGCTACCATGCTATAATTTTATTGATCAGAGCAATCCAGCTGCCAGTGCTTTCTGGAGAGTAAAAAATAAAATAATAATAAATAAAAAAGCCTGAATACATCTTCCCTTTGCCCACACATGAAACAAAACACAATTTTTAAGCCTGAAGTACGTTTTTTTAATTTTTTTTTTTTTCTTTCTTTCTCCTCTAAAAATCCTTTAATGGTAAAGCCACATATCTCCTCATCTCACAACAAAGCCTTAGGGTCTGCCAGCTTTGGGATGAGACTGCAACCATTTCCCACCACTCTSTGTCCAAATTCCCCAGGGGGTTGTGGTCACCAATGTTTCATTAAAAAAAAAAAAAAAATCCTCAACTCTATGTTATTAAGTTTAGAGCTCTCCAGAAACAAAGTTGTGCCATTTACACACTTTGGTGACTGCTTCAAATCAAAACCCTGCCCGGCTATTCAAATCAAAACGTTGCTTCCCGAGGGTTTTCGGTCCATGCCCCCAGCCAGGCTGTTTCATGGAGGTTCGTAGGGAAATGGAGGGAGGTTCATTCAAACGCCTCGTCCTGCAGCAGCTCACTTCTTCTCTCTGCTGTTACGAGTCACATCCCCCAGTGGGTTTCAGGGGCTGTTGGAGATGTATGTTATTCAGWCACTAACGTTGTCCATCCGTACAATTTAACCCACTGCTCTCCTGGAGTGAAAATGAGCACCAAGTCTGAGCCCAGCCTTCCCCTGGATCTCACCACCAGCATCACCTCCTCCTGTCTCACCATCGTTTGACCAGAAACTCAGCAGCATAAACCACAAAGYTTCACCTAAATTCATTGAACAAAGTTTTTCTGAAAATAAAATTTCCCTCCCTGAGATCATTTACTCCTGAGAGTAATGCTTACCCGCAGKATAAACACCGATCTGAGAAACACACATCCCAAAGGCAAATGGAAAGGAAAAGAAAAATTCTGCAAGGTGTTAATCAGAAAGCGTGGCAAAATGCACACGCAAGAATTTGAAAAGCAAATTGCTTCAAATCTGTTTGAAAATGCTATTCACACCTCCCAAGCAAAGCAGCCAGTGCTTTTTGTTGTTGTTTGTTTTTTGGTGTTTTTTTCTTCTGCTGACACAGTTTTACTCTGAAACAAAAATATTTCAAGGTAGAAACTGTTGCTTTAACAGCCTCCCAGAAAGGGTGGGATCTGAATCCTGCTTGTCACCAGGAAAAGGCTGCTCAGAGCTAGAGCTGGTGGAATGTCATATAGAATGGAAAAAAATCTCTAGAATTTTCTTTTGTATTTTTTTTTAAATAAAAATAAGAATTAAGMTTTACACCTGAGTTACTGAAGTGTCATCTATGAGAGAAGACCAAAGAGACCCCAATCTGCACAGAAACTAGGAAGACTATGGAGGCAAAACCTTGGCTCTTTATAAATCAATAAAACCATTGCAYTGAACTCAACATCTTACCTTAGATGCCACCTTTGATTTTAATTTTCCGATTGCTGGAGGCCTGTTAGCCTCCAGCTAAGTACCAGGGCTGTTACTTCTGTGGGCTGTACTTCTCCATCAGCACCAGCCTCATCGTAGTCTGTTCAACCCTCTTCAGCTATAGTAACAGCTGAATAATTTCATTTAAAATCATTAAGAAGAACTACAATGGTTACAGGTGGCTTTACTAAGGAAGAGGGAAAAAAAGCATCTCAAGGAACATGAAAGTGTGGTAGAGGTTTTAGTGTACCTCATTAATTTGTCCTGGATTGTAGACATTCTTTGATTGTGATACTCTTTAATGGCAATTCTTAATTGTTGACATTAAAAAATATGCTGAGCTGAGCAAAGAGACGAATTCTGGCTACAGTGCAGACGTTACTTCCTATTCTCAAAAATTAAGCACAGCGGGCACAGTGGCTTAATAACCTCTCTCAAGAACCATAGTTCAATCCCAAGTGCCATCAGAAAGGTTAGGTATTTAAATCTTGGCAAATAGGCAGTTTATGAATTTCAGTGCACATGGGCAACTTAGTCAAGTCTTGAGACTACGGAAAAATCTAGAAAAGAAGAAGAGGACTCCTCTCCTAAGGAAAAGCAAAGAYGCCGACACAGATAGGCTTCTTCCAACATAGGGATTTAATTAATATTATTCGACAAAGTGTTGCGATC
This sequence comes from Oceanodroma leucorhoa, assembly GCA_030449065.1. Taxonomy (NCBI): domain Eukaryota; kingdom Metazoa; phylum Chordata; class Aves; order Procellariiformes; genus Oceanodroma; species Oceanodroma leucorhoa. The sequence continues at coordinate 22,245 of JASVER010000185.1, read as the reverse complement.
CCAAAATTCAGTCCACTTCTCKGACCACCTCGGAAGGAGTCCAGCCGTACTCAGCTCGGCTGTAGCTTCTATCACCTGCTGTGCCTTGATGGGGCATTGGATTGCACTGTCGGATGTGGGACAYGCATTCTGTTGACCAACGTGAAAATACGGAACGCGTCCTTTCCGAGGGAGAAAATGGGGGTATAGAAAGACTGCCGGGGACAAGACAAGTTGCACTGACTGGGAAGTGCAGCTCTGATTACTGTACTYGGGCCAGCCTCCTTGGTAATGCCTACAGTAAACCTATACATAGAAATGCGACGTTCATAATTAAGCCACGTCTACCCCTCTGTGTGCTCTTGTTAAGGAATGAAGTAACTATAAAGTGTAGCAGAACCAGCTGCATTCACAAGCAACCAGAGGACCCCTTCCCCGGGCTGGGCTCTCACACACAGCTGTGATACCAGCAGCACGGAAAAGCTAAGATACCGCTACAGGCAGGAAGGCACCCACATTATTCTGCTTACAAAAATACAAATAAAACTGCCAAGATAAAGACGTCTTGAGAAAGAAAGTAGAAACCTGGAGAGTGAAAGGAAAGCAAGGAACTGGAAGAAGAGGTTGGAGAGCTGATATTCCTTCCTCCTGGTTTATCCTCACCTTGCATTTATTATCTATAATGAACGTATTTATTCTAAGAGCACACACATTAGTTAAGAGGGAGAACCTCAGGGTTTTCCCTTGCTTTTGCAAGSACCCGCTTTGCAGGAGGAGCCGTGTCCCAGCCGTGACCAGGAGGACGTGCTGCTGCTGGCACGGGCAGGGCGTTAAGACGCAAAGCAGCTGTACCAACAGCATCTGCGGGCAAACGTAACGCCGGACTGGATAGCCCACACTGACACAGGGAATTAGGTAGCACTTCAGGTGAACTCGTATTATGGTAAGCTATATGATACGCCCTATACATCACATTTTTCTTGTTCCTATCCAGCACCTTCAGAGTTTCCTTCCATTCACACATTAACAGAAAACAAGCTCCGTTCACAGTCCTTCACGTGGATGACTTGCGTGCTGTTTCAGCCATACACTATTCTACCTTTCCTTCTCTTTCTCACTCCCATGGTTGAGAGCCTTAACGCCTGGTACCCGCTATTGTTACAGTGTTCAGGAGCTGCTTGCCAAGTYAAAGTTTCATTCAAGATGTTACTCWTGCCTTGAAAAACTGCAAGTTATAAACTCTTTCAGATCATGCTATATAAATATCTCAGGTCTGAATTAATCTGCAAAGTTTGTTAGAAATGAAGGTCAGGACTTGAATTCGCAGCAATTAGAATCATTGATATTTTCATGGTATCAGCCTCCTTTTCCTGATTATCAACTTACATGGTGCTAACACCTAAAAATTTTGCCCCTCTGACCCTGCTTGAGTTTAGATGTAGATTCTGTAATGTTGAGAATATGTTTCTGCATTACTTTTTGTAAGTCAAAGGAAATTTGTTTTAGAAAACATCATGAAGAGAAAATATGTATGCAGAAATATATAATTTTACACATTTTAATTAAATATTATAACCAAGTARAATACTGATCTGGATTCTGCCTTCTCCAACCTTTGCCTCAACACTTAATGCAATTTATTAATGGTGTTCTGACCTACAAGGTAACTAACCAGGAGATCAACTTCCAGCACAAACTGCTGGGAATAAGCTTGCCAGTATTCAGCTATTTATTGAAAGCAAGGGCAGAAGGCTGATCTAGTAGTGCGAGGCCTGAAAAGAAAAGAAATGCCATTCCCTGAGATCCCTTCAAAAAGAAAGTCATGATGGTCTTCGGAGTCAGATCCAAGAGATCCTTGATTAAAGATAGCCATTGACACTTCTGCTGGCACAAAAAAAACAAATATATCCTTCATCAATACTGACAAATATGCAGTCCCTGTACAAATCCACAGGTATTTCAGTACAAGGACTAATGGAAATCCAGTGGAACAGAGGAAACGGGAACTGTCAGAGCATCACTTCAGTGAYTCTTCAATAATCTCTCCCAATCAAGAGATCGGAGGCTGCACAGCCATTGGAACCGAAAACACGTCTCAGGGGTTTGTAATTCACACAGGAACATGGGAGTTTGGTCCTGTTTACCCTGGGCCCAGTTGAAGTGCCAGAGTTGCCTGTGATACGTTAATTGACTCTGGTTATAGAGATGCTTTAGTCTTTAATTGCATAACAGTATATCACTTTTAGCCTGCAAAGCCACCACGTTTTGTGTGCACATGCAGGGAAGCAAACTCTTTCCTGGGTCCCCTCCTAATAACTTTGCAGACATCGCCTAGTTTCAGTCAGCCTCAGCAGAATGGTAGACAACAGAAAGTGTTCCAGCTCTTCCATACTTTATGAACCTAGTTGTCTAGGTAGGGCTGGGGTTTCCCCCCCCCCCAAAAGACTGATAAGTTGACCTAATAGCCATCAGAAAGTCAACATGGGAAACAGACTGGGAAACCTGAGATCTGCTGCTCATAAACAACTCGTATTGTTACGATTTCCTATTCAAAGCGCAGCTCCCATAAATTTAAGCTGCGGTAAAGAGAGCTCAGCCCTTCTCCAAATCAGATCCAAGTCACATGTCCATAAAAGCGGTCACATTTATTCAACTTTTAAAATATTGCTGTCAGAAGAACAGTTGGTGTAACCAGYTGGTGTAACCTGCCCGTTAAAATATTTTCATTTAAAGATGAACGATGGTTTCCTACAGTCAGAAYAAAGTTCTGAAACAGCATTTCATAAGGCCTGATTGAAGGGGGAAAACTAGTAAATTTTAATACAGTTGTATGACGTAGCTGGTTGAAAAATAGCAGAAGACCGAACATTATATTCTTTCCGATCCTACGTCCCTGAGTAACATCACACTGCAAATRTGTCCCAGACATAGGGAGACCATCAAATTGATCAAATCCAGCTTCAGCTGCCCGCATCTCTCTCCTCAGAAACCGCTTCCACGTTTGCAACAAATAAGGCAAGAGGGAACAGTCTTCTCCATTATGCAATCTCGAGTCATCCTCTAAGTAGCTCAACCTTCCGAATTAAATAAAGCAAGGGTCCTATGACTTTGCAACCGTAATAATAATCTTTGCCATAGTTTTCTGAGTAAAATGCTCTAGCATATGCATAGGCAAACACACCTCATTGAATCTAACACCATTACAATCTTTCCCCTTGAGAGGAAACTGGAGGCATGCGGTTTCTGTACACAGTGGTTCTCTTATGGTCTAAAAATTACCAGAATTTAAAACACTCAGGAGGAAAAAAACAAAACAGAGAGAAAGAAAGAGACAGTAAGTGGGAATTTTCCATACTCTGGATGCACAGTAAAAAGATAGAATGGTATAACCTTATTTTTTCTTGCTAATACACCTCAACTCTGACCTTCCTGAAAACCAGGACCTCCTGGGTAATATGGTAATTTAATGTGAGCGCTTATATGCTGATTTCTATGGAGTGGGTTGGCTTTGTGAAATACGACGTGGTTTACTTTTAAATAGAGCTCAGCTGAGACCTAGAAGGGAACTGGAAACAGGCCTCCAATGGAGAGAGATAAATGCCTAATTTACTGTCCCACTTAATCCAACACTTTTTCCTTAAGTCATTATCTCCCATTCCTCATTATTGTGGCAGCACAGTCATGAAAGACATGTGCAGTGAGATCATGATTTGAGTACTTCTGTTTACAATAGCCACAATTTATCATTAAAAAAAAAACCAGTATAGCTGAGCTGCTAYGTGAAATATTAAAGATATCTAGGACAAGGTCTGGTAATCTATGTTCCAGCTCAGGTGTACCTTTACCTGGAGAATATCTTACACAACTGTAGCTGGAAAATCTGTTTCACAGAGCATCATTTGTACAGTAATGTGGATTATGGAGAAGACAAGCAGTGCAAGTTGAGCATCAGACAGCATTTCAACATCCTTTTCTACTGGTTGCATTTTTTACATATTTGCAAGAGGTAGTATGACACACACAGGGCATCAGGAATACTCTAAGCAAGCAAACCAACAACCCTGTTCAGCCAGGTCTTTTCTGGAGGGGGGTCAGCCCACCACAGGAGCTGCCCTTAGCGGTGGGGCTGGAGAGCACCGTGTGAGACCCCTCCCAGCAACTCCAGTAGGCTGCTGCCAAAGCCAGTCCCACAGCTGGTGCTTCATCCCAGGACGGCAGCCTGAAGTCTAAATCCAGCCTGTAAGGCTACAGGACACTGGGTCTTACGCAGAGGATGAGCGGGGAGTGCGGAGCCTGCAAGCCCTGCCGCCGGGGAGGCAGCGGAGCTGTGCAGGATCAGACCCCGCGGGGCCGAGCCCGGGAGAGCTCGCCCAGCACCGGCTCCCCTGGGCCCGGGCTGCTGAGATGCTGCTGGGCCGGGTGCTGCAAGTGCAGTAAAATCGCGGCGGCCATGTAGACTTCGACACATGTCTCCATCTTCTCATTGCACCGCAGCACTTGGCACTAAAGAATACCAGCCAGAAAAGAAAATCACGTGTCCTAACATTTCAAGTATGCATATAAATTCAAATAGTCTCAAATTAAAAAAAAAATAAAATAGGATAAGTTTGGATCACCTCAGGACAACAGTAACTGACTTGTCACATGCCCATTAACTTCCGTCTTCATTAAGGACAATTCTTTTAGTACAACAAACCTGTGCAGCCACTACCTCACCCCAACACACACCGCCTGGTCCCACAGACGTAAAGATCATCTTCCCATCAACACACAAGTTAATTGACRTCATAGAAATTTCTTCATTTTACACTTTTCAAAGGAGAAAAAAAAAAAATACTTATTCAACAAACGGCTTTGCAAAATGACAGGTTGCAAGGCACAAACTGTTTAAACCCCAGGAAATGTCTTGAGGGTGCCCCCACACTGTGAAACCCACAGGGAAAAGCTCTCCCAGACCACATTCCCACCCGCCCCAGGAGGTCCAAGGTACACAAACAAAAGCCGTACTTATCACTTTCTGAAATGGCATGATCTCAAAATGCAAATTAGCTAGTTAATTTCTTGCAAATTTCACATTAATTATTACTCTTTATCAGTTTAAATATTAGTGTCATATGTACGGTTATGGGGCTACTTGTCTGCCTATTTAGAACAGATGTTTCAAGAAATRTGGAGTGTAAATATTTATGGGTTAAAAGAAGAGACTTTGTAATTTAAAGAGCTCTACTAACAGTTCTTACGCTGCCTTATTCCATACTTCGGAGAACCACTTTTCTGTCGGTTTGTTTTGGAGGCAGTCAAATGCTTATATGTACATGTAAACTGCCACTTGCGAATTCTGCTTTTCCAGCTCAAAATATCAAATATTCAACACATGCAGCCCTAGAACAGAAAATATGGTTTTCCAGAAAGAGTTCTGCTCTTTGTTTTGATTAAGTCTCGCATCCCATTCCCTTTCCTTCTACTATTTCCATGATGGAGATACTCAGCACCTTTCAAAATCAGGACCAAGATACTTGAGCTGGGAAAATTAAAAATGCAGATACCCAGAGGGAGCTATCACTTGGCAGCCTTGGCTGACATTTTTCAGAYCACATAATCCTAACCCAGCGTAAGAGTTATTCCTCCTGTAATCGGACAGAAGAAGTCACCGCTGGTTATCGGACATATYTGTGCTCATCAGCTCCTCAGCAGAGTCCCAGACACACCAAGGAGACGTGTCCTGGTGTGGGGCAAGGTCTSCTGTGTTGCTCAAGTACTGGCGATGCAGCTCTTCCCACCGCACCCTCCGAACATTCCCCCCGTTCTAAACATAATTATACTTAACCTGTTTATCAAAAATTCATTACATGTAAATTTGATAGATAGTTCTCAATCTAGTAACTAAAGAGCTAAGTAAATTAACATCAGGCTGAGATTTAGTGTAAATTACCTAATCATTCAGAGCAGATATGAAATGCAAAACACATGTTTTCTTTTTAACATCTGATGCAGATTAGACCCCGGCTAGGCAGGACCGGACAAACCCCCCCAGAGCCGCGAGTGCGGGGAGGGATGCGCCAGCGCCGGCAAAGCGAGCGGCGCAGCCGAGCGCCCGTCGCCCGCGTGATGGTGAAGATGAGGCTATGATACGCTACTAACTTGGGATCCAGCATAAAACAGGTCCGAGATATGCCTGTTGCCTGAAAGCCTTGCCCCCGTGCTTGGAAGGAGCACACCTTCCAAATCCACGTTCCCCACGCATGTCCACGCCATGCCAGCGCCTCCCAAAAGCTGTTTGGGATGTAGACTGGCTCTGTTCCCTACTTCTGAGGCATCAGGGACAAAGTGGCTCCAACACAGAACACAACGCTATGAACGTTGACTACCAGCACTAGTAGCAGTGACACATATTGCTGGTAGGTTGGAAGGGACACGAAGACAACGYAGAGGAGCAGTAAGGGACTTCCCCAGCATGCCTCTGTTGGGAGGCTCGGGCACACCATTCCCACTCACTTTCTTCAAAACCTCTTGCCCTCTACCCCTTTCATGCAAGCTGTTGTAAAGTGTTTCTCAAATTTATCGCTGTTTTATCAMGTACGCCAAGTCAGCAGTTTTCAGTGCTGGTTTTGCTCGTTTCTTTGCTTGCAGGGGTGGGGCAGGGACACTGCCCACCCTATCAACCAACGTGAAGAAACAAACTCTCAAGGAAGTTTGGAGCTTCCATTTGGAGCTTCCAACTCGAATCCTTTTTTCTGTAACTATGTAAACAACAGAGAAAATTTTTCAGGGTGGAGGTAAGTAAATAAATAATAAAATCTAAGGGATTTTTGCATTGACTAACATCTAAAAATATATCTCASCTGTGTAGAAGTTAAAGACTGTTATTAGCACACAAAAACAAAGAGCTGTTTGTTCTAAAAGCCACTCAAAGCCAGACACATGCRTATTTCTAAAATATCAGGGAGAAAGAGTAAGAACCTTTGACTAAATGCTGGAAGGGGCAGGTCTCTGCTAAGTAGGGATGCTCTATCAGCGATGGTACAGCTGGAATGATCTCCTCTGGCCTGTTGGCTTCTACAGAAGAAGATTATTTTAATGCAAGATGATTTGTTTAGTGGTTTTGAAACTTCTTCTGAAGAAAGAAAAAAAAAGGAAAAGTGAGAAATTGGTTGCCCTTATGGCTTCACTTCTGTTTTCATAAGACAAATGCATTCTAAAACCCATTGTTAAAAGAGTCCCTGAGCATTTATTTTTGCCCGGGGTCTGGTTTCTGGTGGTTTCCCTACCCCCTTAAACAAACCTCAGCAAAAAGTGCAGGGAAACACCAGGACACGGAGCCGTTTGTCCACAGAAGGGGGATCAGGCAGAAGGTGGTCTGACCCGGGACTCGTGTCCTGCCACGTGCCGGTGGTGCCGGGCCAGCCCCGAGATGCTCCCTGCGCTGCAGCTGCCTGTAACCTGCCCCTAATCCACTCTTCTAACATGCTGCCAGCAGTTTCCAAATGAGAGAAGAAAAAAAAAAAAGGACATTTTTACCTAGAAACAGGCAAGTATTTTTTGACCAAAAATAATTATTTTAAATTCTTAAAATATGAAGGAGAAGAACAGATGGTAATTATTTTTGTTGAAATCAAAAGTACTTTGGTCAACTCAAAGCAAAAAATTTTGTTTCCAAGTTTCACTTGATATCGTTTTGGTGAAAATTATCCTAAAGCGTTTCTAAAGAAGATGAAAAAAGTTTTAAAATAAGTTGTATAACTGGGGRAGGGGGGGAAACCCCGAAGCATTTTATTTTAGGTCCAGCAAATATTTTGGTTCAAAGAAAAATGAAAGTGGTAGAGAGAGGAAAATGCACCCAATCATTTCATCTCGATTCCTACTCTGTTTGTCTCCCTTCCCTCTGGTTTTCAGGTTGCCACCCATTTGGGAAAAACAACATTCACCCATCAACCCTGCTTCTTGGGATTTCTTTTTTTTTTTTTCTGAATATCAAATTTCTCATGAAGCTAATAAAATTATTAAATCTTCTAAAATTAAACATTTGTCAGAACAGTACGTAACAGAATGCAGAAGTTGCATCCGACCCTCCCTCTCCTTTCTGTCCTGCTTCCCACTGGAAAGCTCACATGCTTTAATAAAAAATATAAATAAAAAAAAATATATATAATATTTATAATAATATATAATAAATAAAAATATAAATAAAATATGCTTTTAATAAAAAATGGATGTGTTAATCCCTAACACATTACAGCAGGAAAATACAGTTACTCCCTTTTTTTTTTTTTGAAAGAAAAGCTGTGCAACCCAAGAACACATTGCCGGGAGTTGCCTGCAGTGTGCCAGTGCAAACAGAAAGAAGGTCTGCTGACACCGTAAGCAAAGCAAAAATTACAAACCGTTTTAGATGTATCAGTGTCGGGTTTTGAATGTACCACCACATTTGCAACTTCGCACCTGCAGTTTCCATCCTTACTGGAAGGGTACCAGGAACGGCAGACAACAGCAGTGGTCCGTAACATTTCCATTAATTACAGCACATTTCAGACTTTCTGAACAAAGCCTATCAAGTCCATGTCTTTGTCAGCTCTCACTTAAAACCACCTCAGCCTCCAACAGACATTTTATGTAGAAATACATTAAAAGTCCTTCACGGGTTCACAGGGTGAGCAAAGTTTCCTGTATTTAGGCAAGCCTAAAGACCAAAACCAGAACATTGCACAAACGTTTTTTCATTTCTTTCCCCTCCATGAGTTAGGATTTTTGCCACTCCTTGGGTACACTCAGTATATTTACAACAGCGGGACCATATTAACTCCAGAGGCGTTTGTCTGAATGTCAGAGTGCAACAAGTCCAGCTCATCAGAATTACGGTTCACTTGAACAGTTTGCTAATTGCTAAAACCAGAGTCTAACAAGTTTCAGAGCACGACAAATATCTTTACTGGATTTAATTGTTACCACTTATTTAGTCTTCTTGTAGTTTTGCACTCATGTTTGTAAAAACTATGCAAGTGCTCAGCTGCTACGTCAATCGACATATTGTAAAATGATTAAATGAATAAATATTCGACTATATGTATAAATGACCTATCCTAGGGGACAAGAGCCATTATTCACTGAGCATAATGCATCTCAAGGAAAGCAATGAAATTAATCAGAGGTCTGGAAAACCTGACATCTGAGGAAAGATTAAAAGAATTGGGGTTGTTTATCCTAAAAAAGAACATTTAGTAGAGGACATGATAACAATTTTCAACTATGTCGACAGCTGTAGCAAAGGTAGAAGGAAAATCAGTTTTTCATGTTTATGGTGGGTTGGGCAAAAAAATAAGGGATTTAAATTGCAGCAAGGGAGACTCAGGCCTCATGGCAAAAAAAAAAATAAATTTAACAACATGGGAGAGTAGAGCACTGGAATAGGTTTCTTGGGGAATTTCTAACACTGGAGAGTAGGGAGCATGTATACCTTGTCAGCAGTGAGATGGGTAAGGTGAACCGTGCCGGGAACAGGGCCTCGATGACATCCCCTGGTGCTTTTCCAGCCATGTTTTCCTATGAGCCACACAAAAGCTCAGTCTATTGGAGAGGAGTAGAATGTCTTGCTAATTGAATGTCAAAGCAATTAAAGTGGGTATAGACTTCTCTCAACATTATCTTGACTTGATAAAATAAAGTTGTTTTGACAATGCACACTGACAATTCCCGATTTTCAACTGCAGCTGTTTTACTTGAGGCAAGACATGGAAAATGTTGAGACTTTAGAGTGAATTTTCAAAATATATGCAGAGACATTATTTTCAGAATATGCCTATTAGACAAAACTAATCARCGATTTTCAAGGTATTTCAATGATCATAGCTACTTGCAACCTAAAGCGGATTTCCCTCCCACCCCCCCCACAAACACCACTGGGCTGCTACGTGCAAAGCATTCTGAACACAGTTTAACAGGTTTGCCTTCCAGACATGCTCAAGTTCATGGTCCAGCCCACATGACGATAGCTACGGTACTTAACACTAAAATTCAAATACCTCTTCATTTGCTAATATTCTCGCATTCACTTGTATTTCAACCACACCTGCTATATGCATAAACACAAAAAATACAATAAATATCATTTTGTCAGTACTTCTTGCATTTTTTCCTTTCTCATCATCTTCTATCCAGACCCAATTCAATATTACCCTTAATCCATGGCAGTATGTCTCATGCTTTGAAAGTGAGCTCACTAAAGTGTGACCTGACCAGGGAAAGACTCCAGCAACACAAAGCAAAAAAGAAGAGGAACTTGTGTTCAAATTGCTCATCCTCATCTAAGAAAATGGGGAAACTCAGGTGGAGCCCATTTCAGCTAGGCTTAATTCCCACTGAAGTCAGTTGCCAGGAACAGGTACATAAACCTTGAACGAAGCACACAAGTGGCCATCCTGGCTTAGACCAAGGACCCGTCTACTTCGGGGAAGAGTTTAAGCATAGRGCGAACACCCAGTGATATTCCCCCAGAACACTTTGACTAYTTGCAGCTCAGGGATTTCCTGAGCCAGAGGTCGGGCCTTTGTATTTAATAGCCTTCATCTCACCAACGATCTTCCTCAGCCGCCATTTGAACCCCCATAAAMTTTCGGCATTAAGGGTGTACACAGCTTCACTACCTCTTGTGCAAGAGAAGTGCTTCTGCTTGCTTTGAGCCTTGCTCCTGCARGCATCGTGTCCTCCGGTTCTTGCCTGGGAAAAATGACCCAACAACTGATGTCTGAAAAGCACCTGGAGGCCAGAGCTGACCTCCCCCAGATGACCCCCGTCACAGCCCCTCAGCTGTCACCCTGCAGCCTGCAGGACCACCCCACTGGGTCGTTGCCCATACGGAAGCTGCTGAGCAGCTTTGATCACCTTTCGGTGTCCCTCCTCCGGCTCTGCTGGTCGTTAGGAGGTGAGAGGACCACAGCAGCACGCGCAAGTTGGGACATGAGCATGCCAGGGGTCTGCCTGTGCCCGGTGGGACGGCAGCGTCCATGGCTGGGTTCTCCATCCCTTCCCCAACCCTCCCTAGTACCGCTTGCTTTCAGCTGATGTCCTCAGGCACTGCCTACTACAATAACACCAGGATATGCTTAAACGCCTCTCTGAATGAGGACACTAAACTTCAATTGTCYCACCTCCTTTTTTTTAGATCTAAATTTCCCTAGACCACCCARAGAAACACCCACAGAAATGCCTGCATCCTTCCTGCAGATTCTCAGGTGAAGCTGACCACCTCCGCGCAGAGTTTGGTCCTTCAGCGCAGCCCGATGTGCCCACCCCCCTCCAGGGCCACTGATCATTTCAGTGTTTCCAGCTGAAAGAAATGCACTCCCGAAAGCGCTAGCGTGAAAGAGAGTACGTGCAGAAGAAGAAATGCGAATGCTCGGATGCATCCTTCATATTTCTATTAAAATAAAAGAGAAGGAAACATCCAAAAGCTGGAAAGCCTTTGCTTCTCCCAAAGCGCTTCCGGCAGAGGAGTGSGCGAGAGCTGAAGCAGGGCTCCGCGGGGGGGTCGTGCCTACCAGGCAGGGGGGAGCGAGCTCCGTGGGTGCGGGGAGCTGGCCAGGAGCMGCAGAGCTTCCATAGGCGAGCGGCCTCTGCGTCTGCAAACCAGCGCGTCTTAGGTGGGCTATACCCAACACAGTGCCTGCCGCAAAAGTCATCTGCCCGGCTTCAGCTGCTGCGAGAAGGATTGAAAACTAACTCTGTTCCCAAGTACCTCGCTGTTCATTCCTCTTTCCTCTTCCGGCTTAGGGTTTTTTAAGTATCCTGTAAACAAAAGACTTTTGAGATGATGAACTTGCTTTCCAAACGACAGAGAAATCTGAGAAAGAGGGTGGACTGCGAATCTAAGAATAAGGCTTTTCCAATAGCTAATAGTTTGTCTGACACAAGATGCAAAAGTGTTTGGTAAGTTACTTACAAAGAATAATTGGCCAGTTCTGTTAAGTAGGGGCATTTATGAATTCTGCTATCAATCTTTGACCTTTGCAAATTATATTTCCAGAGCTCTGGTTGCGCACCTTTCCACAGCATGGCCTATGCGAGATAAAAAATAAATGCCTTTATTTACTGTCATGTTTTTTCCTGTCATTTGCATAAGTAGTCTATTAAATGCAGCTCACTCTTTTCTAATGCCTGCACTTACTGAGCTCGATGGCACAAGTCTCAACGTTGCCAAGAAAACTCATCCAATACTTTATTGCATTCCTGCCGTGCTCTCCCTCATGCTTCCATCACAACTTAAAAAATGTTTACATCAGTAAAATATTGTACAGCAGTGCAATAATGACATTGTATATTACTGAAGGCAACAGTGTTCATTTGTTTAATTAGAAGCCACAGATAAACATTGCAAGGACATGGAAATGAGCGGAGGAAATGGGAGAATGGGGAAAGGAGGAGGGGGAACCATTCGGAGAGACACCCTCAGTTCTGCAATTGCTAGGGCATGTCAGGGCCTGGGAATGTCACCMACGTCACTCACCCACCTCTGAGCAACCGACAAAGAAAGAGAACAACTGCATTTGCAACAAACTACTTATCAAAAAAGTATAAAATATTGGTTTTAAGTGTGGTACCGAATGCGGTCACTTGTAGGCTTCCTACTTCTGTGCCCTGGACCAGGCATTGCTTCATACAACATAGTATAAAAAAACAAACAAACAAACCAACCCTAAACAAACACAAAGAAACCCACAGCCCAAGTGTAAGCTCCATCACCTTAAAAAAAAAAAAAGAAAAAAGAAAAAAGAAAAAAAAGGGGGGAGGTCTATCGATTACTTTTTCTGATACGAACAAAGATATACCAACAATTACAGAAATACAACACATTTTTAAAGAAATCACTGATGCATAAACTGAATTATCTCAGTACATTGCTGCTCCATAGAAATAATACTCACTCCTTAAAAATGTAGGCGCGGGGCTGAGAAATACAGGCAGAATGAAGGGAAAAGCAGAGAACACGAGCCTGCTGCGTCCAGCCCAGAGCAGGCTCCTGGTGAAGGCAGCCGGGCTCCTCGGACCCTCAGCCAGCTTCTGCTCCGCTGCCAGCTTAGGCGAGTTCCTACCACTTTTTGGTTTGTTTTTCTYTTCTCTCCAGTGGGGCAATCTGTTCGCTGTTTTCCTGCCGTCAGGGGGTGAGCAGAGCGACGGCCTGAGGCTGTCAGCACCCAGCTCAGCCTCTGGGATGTGCTGATTTGCCGTGTCCGAAATGCCCCCCCATGCCCACCACCCCCCATCCATATCAACGCACCTGAGGAGTTTTATAAGAGATGTATACTTAGTATGGCTATTTGATAAGATGGAAAGGTATTAATTCAAAAAAAAATTGCATAAAAAAAAAAAAAAAAAAAAAAAAAAAAAAACCACCACCCAAGACCCACAACATTAAAAATAGCACCCAAGAAACAATTTTTTTCCTGATTCTGTTTTCCCAGGAATTGGTATTTTTAATTTAGCAGCCCTCATAAACTGCATGTGCGAGGACATTGCCATGGACACCCCAAACCAAGTTTATCCCTGGCTCCATCAAACTCCATAAAGAGTCAACTGTGCCACACCAGGGRTCTGGCCGTTCACCCTATCTGCGTGAGACTCTGTTCTAAAAAGCGAGTCCTTCCAAATGTCGGGGTGCTTTTACACTCTTTCCTTCCACRGGCTGTACCCCATGCTGCAGAAAATCCAAGTTCATCCGTCTTTTCTGCTTTAGTTCCAGAGAGCAAGCCACCCCGAGCCACAGACGCCTTTCGTGCTYGGATCGTGCTCGTCCGCACTTTGACAAATCCAGAGCGGCTCCACTGATATTAAAGGTATTGGTCCGGACTTACACCAGAGCAAATGAGCACACAGCTTGACCTTTTCTATCCTTCCTTTCAGACCTCCTAATGGTTTTTTTAATAGAAAAGATAAAATATTTGTAAAACAAAGGAAATCCCTCAAATACCATGTAAATTCCCCTTCTAATTTTCCCAGATTCACTTTGAAACTCTCTTTTTTTTTTTTTTTTTTTTTTTAACTGCAAAGAGAAGTTGGCAACACTTTCCCCTCGGACTCTACTTTCCTGTTGCACCTCCACGCCTGCCGCCCACGCGCTCTGCCCGGCTGCCCCCGCGCCCCCCCCAACGCCCCGCTCGGCAGCCTGGGGCAGGGGTCTTGCTTTGGAGCTGCCCTCACGCTTCAGCCAGCCCCTTCACGTCACGCATTAACGTCTCCTGCAGCCCCAGTGAAACAGCTTTGCTTTTGCCTTTGAAGGTAAATATTAATGAAATCTTAGGGACAGGCAGTGCGTGGATTCCTTTCAGTTACAGCTTCTCAGGCAATTCGGCAAAATACAGCATCTTTTCTTTACCTAACATATTTTCCCTGTCCTTTACCTCACTCCTTCGCCAAAGCTCCCAAGGCTTCCTGTYTGGCATTCGCTTATTCATTTTGTTAGAAGTGCACTAAGTGGATTAATATACTTTCAGATTCATTGTCTTTTAAAAGCACCGCTCTTCCAAAATGAGTGAAAACTAATGATAAAAAATACTTCTATTCTCCGCCTCAAACAAAGTACTTTTGCCGAAATCAAAAAGTCCCACTTTCATTTGTGTCATTTTTTTAAACSTAGTAATCACAGCAAAGCAGCATTACTAACTTTTGAGTCATCAGCAGCACAAATAAAGCTTTCACAAATTGCAATAATTTCTCATCAAGGGTTCCCCACAGAGAAATAAACAAATTAACACAATGTCGCGTATCAAAAGTCAAAGGCTGGTACAGAACGTTTTTGGGAATGAAAGAAATTGCAGAAAACAAAAGCAGAACATCTAACAGAAACAGGAGCGGGTGAAACGGAGCCGCGGCTCTGCAGCAGCTCCGCGCAGGTCAGGGAAGCCTGCTCGAGCAGAATAACCCTCACCCTCCGCAGACTGCGGTCTTCTCRCCCATAACACAGCGGGGAGAACCCGCTCCTGAGCGGGGTGCTCCAGACCGGCTCCTTCCTGACTTTGCGGGAGAGCTCTCCACATTCTGCAGTGGCGAAAAAGAAATTGGAGTCCTGCCKCTTTTCTTTTACACTAGAAATAAGGCAGATAACGAAGTTTTAATTCACAGAATRGCTGAGGTTGGAAAGGGCACCTGGAGGTCACCTTCCCCAAACCCCCTGCGCAAGCGGGGTCACCCAGAGCCCACTGCCCAGGACCATGTCCAGTTGGCTTTGGAGTATCTCCAAGGTGGGAGCCTCCACAACCTCCCCGGGCAACCTGTGCCAGTGCTCGGTCACCCTCACAGTAAAAAAGTGGTTCCTGATGTTCAGAGGGATCCTCCTGTGTTTCAGTCTGTGCCCATTGCCCCGTCACTGGGCACCTCCATAAGGGCACCTCTGTCCCCTTTGCACCCTCCTTCCAGGTATTCATACGCATTGATGAGATCCCCCTCAGCCTTCTCTTCCCCAGGCTGAACAGCCCCAGCCCCCAGCTTTTCCTCATAGGAGAGATGCTCCACTCCCTTAATCATCTTCGTGGCCCTTCGCTGGACTCTCCAGTCTGTCCATGTCTCTCTCGTACTGGGGAGCCCGGAACTGGACCCAGCACTCCCGGTGTGGCCCCACCAGTGCCGAGCAGAGGGGAGGGACCACCTCCCTCGACCTGCTGGCAACACTCCTGATGCAGCCCAGGGCACCGCTCGCTTTCTCTGCAGCAAGGGCTCGTTGCTGGCCATGGTTACACCTTGGTGTCCACCAGGCCCCGACGCTACTCGTTTCCTGCAGCAGCATTTCTTCCTCCCAGCACCACATTTTCCCTACAGCTTCATCTCCAGCTTCCTGAGCTCCTCTCTGCTGCTTAAAATGATCCCTGGGGCACCGTAGCCATTAGCTCAATCACTACACRAGAGAGTCTCTTTTTCCACATCCAGCGAGTAAAGATTCACAAACCTAAATTAAATTGACTGTGATGCAACCCATCGCTCTCCCGTAACCCTGACAAAAAAGGATGGCTCTCCTGCCTGGGCAGGCTGCATGGACCTCAGTTTAATTAAAAGCCTACAGGAATCATTGATCCACAAGCACACCCTTTGGTGTTTTTGCTGATGCTGCGACTTCACAACGAATCTGGATTTTTATTTAGAAATACATTTTAACATTCAGCACGGAATTATGCTTCCCTTTATCACAAAGCTTTTCCGCTGGCCAGCCGCGGTTCCCAGCCTGCCGGCACCCCATCGCATTGCTCCCAGTAGCCGCCTGGAAACACCAGCTTAGCAGCGGCCCGGACCCGGCAAGGGCACGTTCAACACATCACAAACTACCTACGGCACCCCGGCAGAGCGTTTACTTTCAGGCCATTCTCTATCTGCTCCATAAAACTCTTAACTYTCAATAAAATTATTGTCCTAAAACCGCAACTTTCCAAATCCCGGGACCCATTGCACTGGGCAGCGTTGAAACACCTCAGGTGTCTGTATGTTTTGAAATAAATAACGTGTGAGCAAATCCTGCCTCGATATGCGATTATTGAATCTTTCACAGAGAACACACTGYGTATTTTTTCCTACTACTTCCTTATTTTCTTACATCCTCTTAAAATACAGTGTGTCTATTAAGGATTATAGGGCAGAGAATGGATTTTATTAAATATTAAATTTTCTACGGTATATGTAATTTGGAGTTTGTCAGATCTGAGTCTCAGTAAGTTATGAGCTCAAAATTTGTAGACTAGAATAGATTATATGTTTTATTGGATCTCCACTGGGCTGAATCCATCATGTACTTTCTTTTACCCCGTCAGTAAGTAACAATTAAGGTCAATTTATGACAACAATCCTTATGACAAATATATACAAAAGCTTACAAACACTTACTTTACTACACCGCCAACCCACGCCCCAAGCTCTGCACGACCCCGTGCGTGCAGGTCTTCCCAAGGACTTCTGGAAAGCAGAGGTGGCAAAGTACCCCGTGTGAGTTATGCCAGAATTTAGGAGCTGCCTTTGCTGCAGTCAGGGTGAACCCTTGAGAGACACGAACATCCCCGCTTGTGCTGTTGAAGAGACAGTGGGGCAAAGCCCTCCGCTGATCCAGACCGCAACTTAATCCACCAAAGAAATTGTGTTCTTGAAGGAGACTTTTGAGCATGCYCGAAGTTCTCCAGTTCCCGTTCTGCACTCCCTTTGACATGTCCTTACCCTTAAGCAGCAATTTGCAAGCATGAAGGGGGGAGGGAGCTTTTCATGTCCTTAGAAATGAAACCTCTTACTTAACGCCTTGCTAGGTTATCTGCAAAATGTCAATTCTTTTAGGAATTATTGTTGCAAAAGAGAAAATCAAGATCATTTACATCCATTTTATGCCCCAACCAGCCTGGAACCCAAAGCAGCCGAGTTACTTCCTTATTTACTGCTGTTATGAGGTGTGAATACGAAAAGGTCTTTCTCTTCCCCRTGAACCTGAGCAACCAGAGGGAGTAATCCAAAATCCACGAGAGGGAAAGAATTCCTCAATGTGACTCTAAGTGTGCGTCCTTTGAGGATGTCGGGTACCTCATCTCACAAGCAGAACAGGTAATTAGCAGTTTCAGTACTCAGACGTTTCGTGATGTCTCTGAGAGGTGCCGTATACAACGGCATCAGAAATGCTCACATTTGTCACTGGAATAGACCCTGCTGCAGCAGAGCACAAATCCGTGGGTGCAGTCAATGACAAGCACCGATACAACAGATAACACTACTCCTCAATGTTAAATACAGGACAGATCTGGTTTTTATAACTCACTTCTGTATRTATTCGGTAGAACTTGAGACCGGTGAGTTAAGGCTAAATACCAAGAAAACATCAGTAAGAGTGGAATTAGGCATTCAAGGCTTATTTTTCAAACAAACYTAAATCAAGCAGCCTCATCACCTATTTTTTATTTTTAATCTTAGAAGTAGTCCTTTTCATCCAAAACACACACTGCCAGGGAACCAGACTTAACAGTGCTGTGGCAGCAGGAGATGCTGAGCAGGTAATCAGCTACAAAAGGAAAGTGCAATAAGCAAAGCAGCTGATTTTCAATACTTTGTCAGGGGGAAAAAATGGAGAAAATTTTCAGAAGTGGATAAAAATAAAGTCACTTAGATTTACTTCACCGTTAATAATGCAAAATGGTGACAGCAAGAGTCAACGATGGTTAACTTCTAGAGTTACTTTTTCAATGGGCAGAGAATGAAATAAGCTCCTRTTGTGTCTAAAATTAAAAAAAATAGAGTATTAAATTGTAAAATGAACAAAGAAATTACCGCCGGGGYGTCAGAAGCTCTAGAAGACACGCGTGGCGGGTTGGTGGCTGCGCGCGGTTTGAGGCACCCCCCGGCTCTCGGGGCCCCCGGCAGCAGCTTGGCTCCCCCCGCCCGCTCCGCAGCCTCCTCCCGGGAGGCAGATGCCGGGATTGCTCCCAGCCCCGCGCCCACCTTCTCTACGTCTCCCCCTCTCCTTAACCTAAACAGAGCCCCCAAAGCAGAAGTTAACAGCCGAAGCCCTACAGCTACACAACGGTGGAGCCCCACCAGCCCACCAGAGAGGTGGATTTTTGCAAACCAGTCAGTAAATGAACAAACAAAATTACAAGGAAAAATATTCTTAAATATTCTTAATTATGGTGCAAATGTATTTATCGTGATTCTTTCGATACTTCTGAATAAGAAGGGTGAGTACAAAACCCAAGAATTTTAACAATACAAGATGCAGATTGACTAGCAAATCTCTATTAAGAAACAGAGAGTAAATACCTTTTTTTAATGCGCTTTTGTGAATGCCTACTGTACACTGAAACATCTCTTTCTGTAGGGCTGTGTGTGAGTATACAAGTATTTATATATGTACACAACCAGGGAAAAAAGCCACGAACAAGCAATAAAGTGTGCACACATACATTCAGAAATCCTCCATAATATTTTAAGTCAGAAGCTTCAACAAATTTACCAGTGGGGACTAAAGCACAACTTCTGCTCAACGACAAACTGAAGTGGGTTTCCTCATCAAGCCGATGAAATGAGCTTAGAAAAAAGCACTGCTACTTTTCATTTAATTTCCCATATCTACTTTTTTTTCCTTATATACTCTAGCTGTTAGCGGTAGCACAGGCAGTGACATATAGACAGGGAAGGGACATGACATACATAAAGCAAACAGAAGCTGAACAAAACACAAGACGACGGCATTTACAACCCAGCTGACAAAGCCAGTCACTTCACTTTAAATAATGTGGCAGGCAGCAAAAATATAGTAATTACAAGAATTTCATTTTCATTAACTAATAAACCAAGGAAAACAATTTAAGTATCTGAATGTCATTTTTCAAATGAAAATAAACTGTAAACATTTGAATAACATCACAGCAGGGATAATATACCTAAGGAAACCTATTGAAATATGCTAGTGAATTCATCTTCTTTTATCACATTAAAACTGCAATTGACTGTAAACCTCCTACCACTCTCCACTGAGACTTTAATTGTAAAGATTCCTGTTACATATCATATTAGAATTTAGTTAAAATTGTAGAACACATTATTTCCAATCAGACAGCCAACCATCACTCACAAAGATTTTTAAAAAGGTGATTAATAATTCATCTCAGATAAGGAAAAGATCTATATTTATACCATCTTCTCAGCCACCATAAACTACCTGACAATTGTTCAGTAATGATGCCCAGTAAATTCTTTAAAATGGTAATTTGTCATTCTGTCACTTCATTTGTGACCTAAAATTCCTCACTTGAGGCATCATCAAATAAATTAATCACTTTCCAGGATCCATTTCTCTGTTCTGCACGTTATTATGCCCAGGCTCTCTTGTGTTTCTCTTCATTTACATATATTTAATGGCTCAGCAGTGGTTCACTATGGCACATAACGCACACATCTCATTACAGGTGAAATATTCTAACTGCCACTATCACTGGGAAAGAAAATAACTCTCCCAATTTAATTTTCCTGATGTAACAAAACCATGATTCTTCACTATGAAATGTTGATGCCATCCATCAGTCACAATCAATAAAATCATCATAGAAGTACGCCTTCTTTAGCATCATTCCTTCATACTGGTATTATTTGAGGGAGGTAATTAAACTCATAATATGTAATGAATGTAAATGAAGAAAAAACCCTCATGCTCTCCCTCTAACTATGCTTATTTTACTGCTTTGATTTAAAGTATTTTTACATCTTACAATCTATGAAATACACAAAGCCCTGAAGGAAAGGCATCAGAAGTACAGTAAGCATCAATCAATACATATAATGACTAATTAAAAAGGAACATATTTTAACATTAAAAAATCACCAAATGCTGTTATTTATAGATTTTTCACTTAAAATGATGCATTCCCTCTGGACTAATATATTTGCTGTCTTTCTGAAATATAGATTGCAATACACTAGTTTTAGATACTGTTGCTTGCATGCGCCAAAAAAAAACAAAGTGGTTTTATGGGTACCTGGTCCACCACAACCATTTAAAACACACACACACACACACATATATATATATATATATATATATGTGTATATGCAAAATATTCTCACACTAGAGGGAAAACCTTAATAATTTCAGTCTCTCATGTATGTGCCTGTACTCATATAAGTCAAGAAAGTAGTGTCTCTTAGAAATTACAACTTTTTAAAAGTCCACAAAAAGAAATGGGTTTAGAGCAATATGTTTTTCCATAAAGAGCAAAAAGACATCATCTCCCTTGTAAATATTCACACGACTTTGCTTACACTTGAAAAGCAGGATGAATAACGCTTCTCTTGTGACAAGGAAGCCCGAAAAGCACCGACGTTGCCCACCCCTTGGAACCCGCCGGCCTCCCGCTCCCTGGCCCCTCTCCGCAGCCGGCTCCGGGGCCGCTGCCCCCCAGGGCTGGTGGTCACCCCCCGGGACACGGGCAGCGCGCGGGGCATCCTCCACCAGGAGGATTCTCCGAGAATGAGAAACGATCCCTAGCTTCTGCTCAAAATAGTTCACCTTAGGTATTATTTCAACACCGTGTGCCGGCAGGGAATGGGATTCCTCGCAGCGAGGAACATGGGGGAATGATGGAGAACGTGGCTGATGCRACCTGGCCGGGCGCCTGACAAACTGCCCCCGACGCTTCGTTCTACTACCCGACTAATTGTGATACTGCTTCTTTTAATAGACACTTATTTTCAACCCACGTGCCTCTTTCCGCCGCCCCATCGGGTCTGAGGGACGCTGTCGATCCGGCTGAGGTGCARCGTGCGCCAGTTTCAATGGCGGGTATGAAAGGAAAGAGCTGTTCGCCTTGGGGGTGCCTGCGACTGCCCTCCCCTGGGGAGGCAGCTTTGCASGGTGGTGGCAGTTTGAAGTGGGCTTGCACAGGAGCTGGTGAAACGCATATTCTGGGAAGTGAAGTTTATACTAAGGTTGAGATAGAAATTGGAAAAAAAATGCACAATACAAAAAAATTATTTTTAATAACTCTTAATTCACAGCTCGGCACAAAACTTCTGTGCCACAGACAGGAACAGAAGGCACAAGCTTTTTTTTTTTTTAATTATTATTATTTTTATTTTCAAGGCAATTTTCCATCAGGAAGGTATGTCCAAAGAGGCGGGCTACCCACCCTGGGGCAAACACGAGAGGGGCCCACCCCTGCCCAGCGGCACTGTGGCCGCCCCAGCACAGCGCAGCCCTTGTCGGAGCAGCTGAAAGGGGCAGSAAGGTGTCCTTGGAAGGGACAGCAAGTCACGAATTATCTACAACCTTTAAAAAAAATTCAGGATTTCAAAAACACTAATTAGTATTTYCATTTGCATTTCCTTAAGTTTTCCTCCGCGGAGTTCTGCAGCAGGCGAGCAGCCCAGCCGGGGGTACCGGTGCTGCCTCTGCGTTCCCGTTCAGCTGCACCCCAGTCCCAGACAATTAGCGCAATTAGCGCCCGGAGCACCCTTCCCCGGCAGGGCGGTCTCAGGCAGGCGCTCAGGGGGACGGAGCCGAGGGGAGGGAGTTGTCCCCCGTGAATAATGCTGGTCTTTGTGCGCTTCAGCGTTTTCCTTCCGAGCCGCGTCCGGCAGGTCCAGGCGCGCCGCACCACCCCCGCGCCCCGCCACAGCCGGGCGGAGGGACCGGCAGCCGCCGCTGCCCCGGCGAACGGCGGAGAAGGGAGGGACCCACGAAAAACACAGAGCTTTAAAACACATTTAACACACAGCCGTGTTTACCAGGCGATCAAAGGTAAATTAAAAAAAAAAAAAAAACACCAAACC
>JASVER010000184.1:1103838-1114828 GCA_030449065.1 Oceanodroma leucorhoa | reverse complement strand
TCTGCTGTGACAGGCCATGCCCTCTGCGCTGGCTCTGAGGATGGTGGGACCCTTTGGCGGTGGGCAGCGCGGGTCCAGGTGAGCAGCCCTGGCCCATGGCTGCAGCACGAGGAATTCCCAGTGCCCGGTCAGGTCCCTCCCAGCGCGGCCGAAGGGCGTTTGCACGGGCACACCTTGAGGGGGACCCTTCAAGGAGGGACGGGCTTCAGCGGGGGGCTCTGGTAAAGCTGCTTCAGCTGTGTGAAATTCCTTCAACATTTAAAGAAAGCTATTAAAAGAAAAAAAAAAGRAAGAAATCATATTTACAGTTGTTCAACTTTTAACATTTTTTCCTACCTCCTTGGGTTGTTGTATAATTGGTATGGAGCCATCACGTGAATTGTAGCTTGAAACTGAGGTGGGCTGTAGGGCTGCCCCTTTTCTGCATTCCTTGTCCAGTGAAACGGGTCCCCTTCTTGCTCTCTAGTGTCAGGGGAACGCTAAACCCAGGAATTAGCAGCGCTCTGCAGTTTTGCAGGACTTTGAGCAACCCCACCTCCTTCAGCCTTAAAAACCTCATCTCCGGCAGTGGGGGCTGAGCAGCCCCCACRTTTATTTGTCCAGGTGAAAAGCTCCCTCGTCAGGAAATGGCCRTTCCGGTGGCACAAGGACAGCCCTGCCACTGCTGGGCAAGGTGGACCATYGCCTGCCCCCATTTTCCCCAGTCGTGTGCCTTAACTGGGGCACATGGAGCCCAACAGGCTTTTGGGGTCTCGACAGGAGAAACATCGACCCATTTCCCATCAATTTTCGACTTTCTCAGTGAGGGAGCACAAGGCSAAGGCCTGGACATGGCAAAGGCACAGGAGGGGAGGTTGGGGCGTCCCCCAGAAGATAGAGCTTCAACTTTATCCCCCCAAAACCTGGGCCCACACACGAGATGACTCGTCATCCCCCTGAGCTGAACTCCTCRTTRCTGAAGCAGCCGGCGCATGTTCGGGCAGGACCCCTCTCAGCACCCGCCAAAGGTCTCAGCAGTCTGGGGAGGTCCCGCTGACTGGAAGCTGGCCAGCGTTATCCCAATCTACAAGAAGGGCCTGAGGAAACCACAGACCTGTTAGTCTGACCTCAGCACCTGGGGAAATGATGGAGAAGATCACACTGGGTGCTGTTGAAAGGCATTTAATGAGSAATGCGACCATCAGGCATGGTCAACTTGGGTTCACAAAGGGAAAGTCCTGTTTAACTAATTCGATAACGTTCTACAACAACGCCACCTGCCTTGTGGATGAAGGGAAGGCGGTGGATGTCGGGTACCTGGATTTTAGTCAGGCTTTTGATACCGGCCCTCACAGCGTCCTTCTGGACAAGGTGTCCAACTGTGGGATGAGCAGGTACAGGTGCGCTGGGTGAAGAACCAGCTGGACGGCAGGGCTCAAAGGGTTGTAGGGAATGGGGCTACACCTGGCTGGGGACCGGTCACCAGCAGTGCTCCTCASRCCTCAATCCTAGGGCCAGCTCTGTTCAATACGTTTATCAATGACCTGGATGCAGGAGTTGAAGGCTCCATTGGAGAGTTTGCTGATGATACCAAACCAGGAGGTGCTGTTGACTCTCTCGAGGGACGAGAGGCCTTGCAGATGGATCTGGATAGATTGGAGCACCGGGCAATGATTAATGGCATGAAACTGAACAAGACTGAATGCCGGATTCTGCACCTGGGAGGGAGTAACGCCAGGCACAAGTCTAAATTGGGAGAGGAGCGGCTGGAGAGCAGCCCTGCAGAAGGGGGTCTGGGGGTGCTGGGTGGCAGCAGGCTCAACAGGAGCCAGCAGTGTGCCCTGGCAGCCGAGAGGGCAAACCRCATCCCAACGGGCATCAAACACGGCAYGACCRGCCAGGAGAGRGGATTATCCCGCTCCATTAGGGGTTGGTGCGGCCTCAGCTTGAGTATCCTGCGTGCAGTGCTGGGCCCACGTGCTCCCTGGCGCAGGTGTGTATGAGGTTCTTTCAGAAATGAGTCCTGTTGTCCRATTCAACTCTTTCAGGGGTGCCGTGTCACCATAAAACTTGCTTTCCAAGCCCCAAGAGAGTATCCCGGGCAGTGGCATGGGTCACAGGGTATGCCTCTGTCRTGGTTTAACCCCAGCCAGCAACTAAGCCCCACACAGCCGCTCGCTCACTCCCCACCGGCGGGATGGGGGAGAGAATCAAAAGAGTAAAAGTGAGAAAACTCGTGGGTTGAGATAAAGACATAGGGATAATAGGCAAAGCAAAAGCCACGCACGCAAGCAAAGCAAAACRAGGAATTCATTCACCACTTCCCATCGGTGAAATTCCAGCCTATTCCCATAAGGCTGGAATAGCATTGCACAGTGGGGATGGGGATGACCCTTAAGTGGGGGTGCAGCTTCATGGGGAATATTGGGAATTTTTATGTTACCCATTGTGGTGAATTAAGCACACACTTTTTTGCTTAAATATAAAATAATATGTATGAATACTGCATTGTGCAGAGTCCTGCCACCATCAGCAGCCCTTCAGTCTGCAGAGATGCATCATGAACAGATCTCTTATATCACTTGCCCTGGCACCCATCCCTGAGCGGTTGCATGGGGCACCTCAGCCCAGCTGTGGGTCCATCTCCCAGCTGGACCTGCTGCCCAAAGGTGGCCCCTGAACACTCCCATCCCATTATGGCTGCAGGACAATGCTGTGGCTGTTTCTGCTCTCATCCCCACGGCAAACTCCACTCAATTGCGGGGAGTCCTGCTGGCTCTGGCATCCCTGCTGCCAGCCATCTCAACCCCTTTGGCAGCTGGGTTTTCTTACTCTCCATGACAGGCCAT
Organism: Oceanodroma leucorhoa; assembly: GCA_030449065.1. Lineage (NCBI taxonomy): Eukaryota > Metazoa > Chordata > Aves > Procellariiformes > Oceanodroma > Oceanodroma leucorhoa. Next base: position 1,112,000 of record JASVER010000184.1, on the reverse strand, counting down.
TCCTCGGTCACAAATTCCCACTGCTGAGCAGTTACAATCTGAATTTCCCCTTCAGGGRTCAGCCTGGGAGGGTGACACAGTTTGAGGCTCACTGTGAGTGGGGTTCCCCCTCCTCAGCCCAGCACCTTGCCCTGCAGTCCTGAGGGGGCAGCTCCGGGCTTCCCCTCCTCCTGAGCTCCCGGCACCCCCTGTGCCTGGCCGGGCCCGGGGAAGGGGGCAAGGGGAGCCCAGGACACCAGGGTGGGCAGAGGGGACCTGCCAGCCCACCATCCACTCCCCACCACCTCATCTTGACGGCAGCGCAGATGCACGCAGCAGGTCCAAGCTGCAGAAGGGCCAGGGCRTAGGGCCAGCTCCGCAGGGTGAGTTCCATCTCCTTTGCTCTTTCGTTGTCCCGTGAGCAGCCAGCGATCTGACCCGAGCACTGCTGATGTCCTCCAGTTCGGATATGGCCATGGGGGGTGGAATTCATCCCCATCCGACCTCTGGATGCAGGTGGCAGTGGGACATGGCTGCACTGCCACGTGCTCCAGCTGGGCACGTCACGGGGTGATCCTGTGCGAGGACCTGYGCCCAATGCACACTGAAGGCTGCTGAGGAAAGGACAAGATGTGCCGCCATTAGCATGTGGTGAGGACTCCTTGCTTTAAGTGTGAGCTAAAAAAGCTCAGGATGGTTGAACTCGCACATCCCTATGTGCGTGTGTGCACACCTTGCTGTACGCAGCAGCACCCCTCTACCCCCACTGGCATTTTCCTATTGAAAGGTCTCTCTCCCTCCCCACCCACCCCGGCTCCCCCCACCGCCTATCGCCCTGGGATGTGGCCACAGTGACTCATGCCAGCGGCCGATGACTCTCGGGGCAGTGGGAGAAAAGGCCAGAGAGTGCATTTGCCACAGAAGTGGAGGGGAGAGTGCTGCCGGCTGCGTCCCTGGGGAACCGACCCTGGGAGCCAGCCACCCCGTTCCCACCACCGGGGTCCCCAGGGAAGGGGAGCGAAGGATGCTCTCGACRGCAGCAGCTTCCTGCTGCTCTCGGAGAGGAGGAAAACCAAGCTGGCCCTGCTGCGGGGCTAACAGGCTGGCAAGAAGCAGCGTGGCAGAAGCGAGCAGTTGTCCCTACCTTGCATGGTGGGTCAGCACCTCCTCTCCTCCTCCACGGGGCTTCTGGCCCTGGACATCTCTCACAGCCCTGTCTTGTCCTCAGCACTGTGCTGCGCATCTCTCAGCGCCTTCGAGCTGAGGCTGTAGGACCTCACCAGGGTGCTCACTGCCAGCCACGCTTCCCCCGGGTCTGGCAGCCTCTCCCACGTCACTGTCTCGGTGTACTTCATCACCACCATCCCTGCTCACGGTACCGAGACGACTGTGAGCAGCACTTTGCCAAGCTGGGGAAGGCGTTTTCACCCAGCAGTGTTTAACCACAAAACAGAGGCAGAGTGTGTGCCTTAAATGTCAGGGGCTGGAGGAGGTGGTTTCGGCTCTGTTTGTCCTCCCACCTCCCCTGCGGGTGAGCAGGACCCAGAGGGGTCTTGGGCTGCTGGGACAGCCGCRGGGCTGAGGCCATGTTGGGATGCCCAGCGCTTGCACGGCACCGGCTCCATGGGCAATTTCCCAGGACCACCCTCTGTCCCACCGGATCCCCACATGGCAGCACCGGTGGGGTCACCTTAGCGAGGGCTGCAGCCCACCGGTCCCTGGGTCCCCAGCCACCTCTGGCCTCAGACCCGCTTCCCACACCACGGGCTCGGTTTTCCAGGGCGCGGGGCTGCAGCGYGTACCTGGGCGGGCTCCCCCCTCCTCTCCTGTGGCTGCTTCGAAAGGCGGCGGGGAGAGCGGGAGCGTGTGTGCGAGCAGCCTCCACGCCGCCCCGTGGGGTGACCTTCCCYGCCGGTACTCAGTGCCTGCGGCGCAGCGTGGGAGACGGGGTGAGCTCCCACACCCTCAAGCTCAGCCCAGCGAGGAGGTAAGGGCTGCACCGTCCCCTTGCCTAGGTGGCAAGGGTCTGGCCATGCTGGCCAGGGGCCCTGGGTRTAGGGCAGGGTGTGGGGAGCACGCGGCTCAGCTCCTTGCTCACCGAGTTGGGAGGCCATGGGGTGTCTGTCCTGCGGGAGGGAATAACGAGCRTTTGGGGAAAGCCCAGAGCTTGGCAGGACCGTGCCAGGGGCAAGCGGGAGGGAGAGGCRATGCCACTGCCTCTGCAGCCGGCTTGGGCACGTGGCTTTGCACCGATTTGAGTGCACAGGGTGGTCATCCCTGCTCCAGGCTTTGCCAGGGCCGGGGATGCAAAGCTCCCATCCCGCGGGGAAGGGATCTCTCTCTTCAGAGATCCCTGCAGACAAKCAGGGAGGTTGCAGACCCCATTCAAGGGCTGATTCTGCACAGCCAGGATGGTGCTGCAGAGCGGGGCCATGGCACAGCTCTGCTCAGGGCTGGCTCACACTGCCTTTCTGTTAAAGCCACCTGAGTTTTAAAGCTGATGAGGAAAAAAAGCATGATTATTGCAGAAAAAAGCATCCTGCATGGCAGGGCTCCAGCACTAACCCTCGCTGCGTTTGTAGCCCCTGTGGCAATAAAGAGCTGGCAGGATTTCCCCGGCGTGGGGAGCATCCATAGGGCAGCCGGGGCCAGGAGCTCATCGCAAAGAGACGGGAGGCGAAACCCGCGGGGGCGGTGGGAACTGCAGCTGAAGTTCARAAAGCCAGACGGGGAACGCAGGATCCGGCAAAGCTCCGCACCAGCCCAGACCTCCCTGTGACACCACAGCTTCACCCCCCTCCCACGGCTGTGGGGAGCACCCACACCCTCACCTCTCCTCTCCGTGATCCTCCCTCCCCATGCCCCTGGTACAAGAGGGTTCAACCCCTTGTCCCTTTGTCCATTCTGCCTCCTGGTGCTCCTGCCTGAGCTGGCCACAGGTCACATCAACCCCAACCCCTAGGAGAGGTTTCCCTTACCCCTCGTTATCCCTCCCCACATTCCCCAGGGTGGCCCCGAGTTGTCACAGTGAGATGGGGACGGGAGCCAGCCCAGCCTGGCCTGGCTCCCCTTCCCCCATGGAGCTGGGCCCCGAGGTGCCACCGCATCCCCACAGCCTCYGCAACCCCCAAAGGCTGCAGGGACAAGGCAGCCCCGAGGGCGCTTCCCCCCAGTGCCATAGTGCCTAACACTCTCCTGGCGCAGGGAACGATGCTACCGGCATGGGATCCCTGCCGGCATCGCAGCCACTGACCACCCAGTGTTCCCCATCCCCTGTAACCCTCTGCTCGGTGCTCTCCTAGATGCTGCTGCTCTCAGGGCCGGATGGGTGAAGCAGCGTTGCTGGGACCTGCCCACAGCCCACACAATGCCCCAGGACACGGGGCTGCCCGACGGCAGCGAGAGCAGACCCCACGCAGGATGGCTCAGCATGCTCAGCCTGTCCCCGAAGAAGCGGGATCTGACGGAAAGGAAAGCCCTCCCCGCCAAGGGCAGCCCCGGGCAGCCGGGCTCCGGCAGTGCCCTGCCAGCCGCCCTCCGCCAGCCCTGCCTGCCCGGGGGGCAGCAGGCAGCTCCCCAGGTGCTCTCGCCCAGCTGGGTGAAGCCAGCGGCTTCTGCAGAGATCCGGCAGCCGCCGGCAAGATCCACTCTGCCAGGGTGTGCGAGGGGTGCTGACAGCGTGGCGGGCACTGCCGATGGGGCAGCCCTGGGCTGCGGGCAGCCTCTGGGCACCGCGGCAGCCTGTGGAAGGGGCTGGGGCACCTCCGACCCCGAGGGCACCTCCCAAAACTGTCATGGAGCCAGGAGTTGCCTGCACGCCGTGGCCTGGACGTGGCTCAGCAGGTAGCACGCAGGCAAGCAGGCCAGAGGGCTGGGGACGGTGGTGGCCCTGCCAGGGTACTGGTCTCCAGCCAGCCCTATTGCACTGGCAGGGGCTGAGCCTCGGAGGGGGACAGAGCCGGACAGGGGCCTCCCCCCGCCGGCACCGCTGCCCGCAGCCTGTATTACACRGGCACAGGTGTATTAGGGACTGCCTGCCCCTGGCTTGGCAGTGGGTACAAACGAGCTGGGCAGGGAGGGGGCCAGCCTGCAGGATGCTGGGGCTGTCCCCGCCACGCTGCCCGTGCCCTGCTTGGCAGCCAGGCATCCCCCCCCAGCCCCTCGGAGCCCCCCAGCCCCTCACCTCTGCCTTCAGCCGGCGCTGCCCCTCTGCAGCCACCTCCCAGGGCTGCTTCCCTGCACGGGAAGGGTAAGGAGAAGCCACCTGCTGACACAAGGGACATGCCCACGGTGCCCACGCCCATGCCTACGCACCTTTCTGCCTCCATCATGCTGTCTCCCATGGGACTGTCCTATGCGTTGGTCTATTCCCGGCTGCTCTGCCCCACGGTCGTGTACTGGCAGCGCCAAGCCCCGTCCTGCTCCGGTGGGCTGTGGTCCCTGCTGCTGCTGACGGCGAGCACGGCCTTCGCACTGCCCCACTTCCAGCGGGGCTCCCTGACGGCGCTGCCCGGGGACCGGCAGAAGGGGGTGGAGGAGCTGCAGGCGGAGGATTTCCTGGGGTGCACAGCAAGTGCGGAGCTGCACCTCAGCCCCTGTCTGGTGCAGGGCATCTGGAGGAGCCCGCGCGCCGGCTTCACCTGTCTGCAGGTCTACCTCRGGGACCAGGACAGGCAGGTGCGTAAGGTACCATCCTATGGAGAAAAGGGAACACCGGGGGAGCTGAGGACCCCCTGCCCACCCTGCCCAAATACACAGGGTACATGGCAGTCACCAACACAAGCAACCGTCCTTCGCGTTCCCACAGCTCTTGTTACCCAAAGCAACTCCATGGGTTCTGCAAATGTTCTTGCAGGGTGGGACCGGCCAATCCTGAGCGGATCCTGGCCTCCTGATGGCCCGATCGGTGCTGTTTCTCAAGGCCAGGCTGGCCCAGTCCCTTCAGTGGAGGGGGTCAGTGGCCAGGGAGGGCCAGAGCAGGCGAACCCCAGCTCTGCCACTAATGTGCTGCACRGCCTCGGTTATCTCTCTTGACGCAGGAGCTGCAGGGTCTGGCGGGGCTGGTGGGTTTACCAGGGGCAAACACATTGTGGCTGAGCATGGCTGCCAGCACAGCTGGGAAGGAGCCAGCCTGCCCAATTTGCAGGGCAAGCAGGTGAGAGCGGCTGGCCGGGGGGCTGCTGCTGCCCTAGCCTGACACAAGACCTCTCCTCGCTCTGCCCAGGTGTCTGCTGAGGTGCTCCAGGAATACCCTTTCTTCGCCCAGGGTTGGGGCTGAGTGTCCTGCTGCCCGTACATGACCTCGCAGCTCTACCAGCTCCCACGCCAGCAGCTGGCTGTTGGGGACGTCTGCATGGTGTGGAGCCCGAGGACATGGGGACACAACACCCCCGGGGCTTGGCAGGAGCCTCCACTGGCACCGTGCAGGGACCGCTAGTGCTGGGACCGGGCTCCCCTCCCTCGGGGCAGAACATGGCCAAGGAGCCAGCCGGCTCCTGGCATGGAGCGGTGCTGCGAACCCTGGCCAGGCGGCACCTCGGCGCAGCCTGGTTCCCCCCGCCTTGCCGGCCCTGCAGAGATGYTCATTTCTCAGCAGCCACATTCCTTCGAGGGTGTTTATGGCTTTTCTGCCTCCCTGCTGTTCCACGCTAAAATCGCCCCTTTTAAGGGAGCTGCAGGACCGTCGGTCACTAGAGCTTCGCTGGCAAAGGCTGCTCCCTTGCAATCTATCACCTCGTTTACTGGGAAAGCAGCCTTGCCTTGTTTTTCTCTTGACTCCACAATTTACTGACTGAGTCAAGCTACTGCTCACTCCCAGCCCCATCCACGCACGCCTCCTAGAGAATAAGATCTATTTTCACCAGCGAGTGATTCACCTGCCTGGCACTGGTTCACCTTTCCCTGAGCAGCCGACTCCTCCCCAGCTCCATCCACGGCTGCAGCTCCCTGACTCACCTCCCAAACCTCTAATAGAGGGGAGAAACCTGAGCGGGAAGTGCAGGAGGAACAAGTCACGTTACATTTTCTCCTGATGACGGGTGCACTTTGATGCTGGCTCCCCTCGGGACTTTTGGCAGGAGCTGAGCTCTGTGTCATGGAGAGGAGAAGAGGCATCATTCCTACCTGAGCTTGTGACCCGGATCTCCAGGGGACACCTCCCAAGGACCTGGGCATTTGCGGTTAGGGTGAGGTCTGTTGATACGAGATGGTGCCATCAGCCTGTGCTGGAGGCACAAAGGAGGCAGGGATGCTGCGGTGGCCGAGGCAGAACCTGCAGGTATCTGGCAAGGCTTATTCTTAGGGCTCCCTACCAGAAGTGGAGACTCTCCACCGACTTCAGCGTCACCTCTGTCCCCTCTTGCCTTTTGGCCAGGGGCAGGCATGCTTGGCCATGCGCAAAAAAAATCATTATGTGGAGCTGGCGTGCCTGAGTTGGTTTAATTGAAATAAAATGGGTACCCCGCTGAGCGGCACGGCTTGTGCTGAAGAGCCGGGATGAGTCAGGCTCCGTGCTGATGATATCACTGCTTTTCCAACCCCCTCCCAGCAAGGCAGGACGGAGGGGCCGCAGCAGCGGGGGGCCTGGGTGCCTGTCCCTCTGTGCGGGCAGCACCCACATGTGCCGTCCCTGCAGCAGGGACTCAGGCTGCAGTGAGCTCTAGGGAACTCGGGGTGCTCCGGGGGACCCGTGTGCACAGAAACAGTCTCCACGCCTCGCAGTAGTAATCGGTGCCAATCGACACAGACGTGTCACATAGCAGAGACCTGAGCTAATTCCCCGGCCCTGCCTCCTCGCCTCCGCGCTGGCAGGGCAGGGCAGGGGGTCAGCAGGGACGGTGGGGAACGGCTGATGCTGCCCAGAGGCCATGCCAGACCACACGGAGCTGTGAGCAAGCCAGAGCCAGCAGGTACCCAGCAGAGATTTGCTCCTGCAGCTCCTCAGAGACCATGAGCCCCCCCTCCTGCTACACCAGCCTGGCCCCCCCAGCCCTCCAGGGCCAAGCCACAGCACTGGCATCCTGCGCTTAGGTGGAAACCATCAGGCATGACTGAGGGTGCTTTTTGGATAAGGATAAATATTCACATGGGCAAAGCTCATCCCTCAGAACCACTGCCATGTGTGTGAGCCRAAGCCAGCAGCTATGGGCAAGTGCACAAGGTGCAGGCACCGGGTCTCCAGCACAAAGAAGGTTTTTGGCAGCAGGAGCTCTCAGAAGACAAGGGGGGGACAGCAAAGCAACAGTAGCCAAAACAGAGCTGGGACACAAACAATACCCAGTTATCTTTAGTCATCCAGACAGTGAGACAAACATACTGAGAACGGGGCAGGCGGGACACGCCATTGACACTGGAAACTCCCTTTCAGCCAGAGAAAAGGGCAGAGTGCGTGCTCCCTGCTCCYGGCTCGGTGGTGACCAGGCTGTGGGCAGAGCTGGCGCTGGGCACGGCGAGGCACTGACTCACCCTGCTGAGATACAGGAAGGAGGCGGGCGGCCAAGTCCGCTTCTCTGCCAAGTAGCAGCCCTGATGTGCAGGGCTGAACGTGGGAGAAAACACCCGAGAGTGGGATCTGCTGAGGGATGAGGGTCTCAGAAGGCCACGACTGAGCTGGGGAGGGAGCCCACGGTGCATCCACGCAGTGTGCTGTCGTCTCTCCCGCATGATCGCGTGAGCTGGGCTTTAGAGAAGGAAAAAAAAAAAAGAAAGCATGAATGGTAACTGTGCTCCCTGCCCAGGCACAGAGACCCCTGCCTCCAGCCCTGCCCATCCCCTGCCACAGCAGCAGAGCTCCTGCCGGAGCAGAGCACCCGCAGCCAGGCACTGCGAGGTACAGAGCTCTGCCTGGGGCAGCTGGGGGGGGGGGACACCCTTTGCAGGGACCCTCCTTGGGGACCAGTGACCCCGTATGGGGACTCTCTATGGGTCCCAGGAACGCAAAGACCCTTCGTGAGGACCGGGAACCGTGCACGGGGACCCTGCTCTCCATGGGGGCCAGGGACGCTGCACGGGGACCCTCTGCAAGGACCCTCCCTGGGGACCGGGCACCCTGCACGCCCCCCTCTTCCCCGCGCCCATCCCCGCCGCAGAACTCCCGCAGCCCGGTCCCCCGCCCCGGAGAGCAGCGACGGGCCGGGTCCCCGGCCGGGCAGCAGCCGGCAGGCGCCGCCGCGACACCGCGGGGC
>JASVER010000184.1:1086694-1103703 GCA_030449065.1 Oceanodroma leucorhoa | reverse complement strand
GGGGGGGCGGCCGCCCCGCGCTGAGCCCAGCCGCCCCGGCCCGGCCCGACCCCATCCCGAGCCGGTCACAGCAGCCGCCCGCCGCATGTCGGGGCCCGGGGCGCAGAGCCGCAGCCGGCGGCTGCCGGGTAAGTGCCGGCCGCGGGGCGCGCTTGGCGGGAGGGGAGCGGGGCACCGCACCGGGCGGGCGGGCAAGGGCTCGGGGGCTGCCCGCATCCCCTCGCATCCTCCCCGCAACACCCACCCGATGCCCCTTGCAAAGCAGCCATGCCCCCCCTTCGACCCCCGGAGCCCCCCCCAGCCCCACATGCCCCCGAGGCCCCGCTGCACCAACCTGCTGCGCCGGCACCGCTCCCCGGGCCGCTTTGGGCCGGGGCTGTCCGGGAAGCTCGGTGCCTGGGATGGGGATGCTCCGGGGGAGGGGGCACCTGCCTGGGAAGCGGCTGAGCTGGGGGACCTGTTGGGCCACGGGCTTGTTGCGGAGTGGCACCGCTGGCCCTCGGAGCCCCGAGGCCCCCGGGAGGAGCGGATCCCCCCATACCCGCGGGGTTCAGGGGAAGAGGAGGCTGAGCAGAGCAAACACATCAGCGAGCGCAGCAGGGTGAGCGGCAGCCGGGGTGACAGGGGGCTTTCAGGGGGACAGCCTGCCACGGATCTGTGCCGGGAGCTTGCACACCGGCCCCGGGCACCGCGCTGCCCTCCTGGCTTTCCTGAACTCACGCTTCTTTCTGCAAAAATCGAAGCAGGGCCCCGTAAATAGCAGGGTCTTATGACACAGCCTCTGCTGGGGAAGCAGCTCTGGGAGGCAGGGATATTTTTAGTGCTGAGACGCAGGGGATTTGGAGATTGCTCGGAGGAGTGCAGGCGATGAAACCACGGCACAGACAGGGGTTACAAGGTGCTGTGTCCTCCCTCTCTAGTTCCCCCCCCCGGTTTTTCCCAGCAAGCGGCTCTGCCAAAACCGCTGCCTCCCTCGCACCCGCCTGGTGCATTTCCTCTCGCCGGGGCTATGGTTATTTTTTGCTGTGCTGCAACACAAGGTCAGACGTGCCGATTGAGAAAAGACCATGCAGGGAATTCATGTTCAGGCGGCCGGTGTGTCCAGGCATCCTATCTCCCCACGGCCTGACCCTGCATGATTCTCCAGGGCATTCCCATCTCTCCACACCAGCTGCTTCTCCGAAGGCTAAAGGAGATGAAAGCCCTTAGGATTTACCCTTGTCCCACAGTGGTTTTGCTGGGGCAGGGTGATAGGGAAAGGCTTGCGATCTCTGCAGGGCTTCCTGGAAGATGCTGTGGCAGCCGAGGAGCTGCATCTTCCCCCCACCAGATCTCCTCGCAGCACTGCACGCAGGGACCAGGAGCACAAGGAGCAAGCCGGGCAGCGATGGAGTGCCCCAGGCCTCTCTGGAGGAGCAGGGTCAGGGGATCAGGCTCTGGGAAAGTGCAGGGAGAAGGGCAAAATCTGGCTGGGCAGCCTGCCCCAGCTCTTTCATTCACTAGAGAACTGGCCCATGCTTGGAGCGACCCCTCGCTTAAACTCTGCTCGCTTCCCCATCACCCCCTGTTCCTTTCCACAGCCCAGATTATTTTTCAGGACCTTCTTTAAATCCCTTGAAATCTCTGCAAGGTATTGCAGAGCCGTGGCCTCAAGAAAAGGCTGTCCCACTCCTCTCTTGGCCTTGTGCCTCCACTAACAAGCCTTCTCCCACCCCCAGATACACCCCTCCTATTCACCGGCACAGAGCGGGGGTTGTATTGGGATCCCGTGGGCCAAGGAGGAATGAAAAACGCATCCCTTCGCAGCGGAAACGCAGCCAGACAATTGAAACGTGCTCCACTCTTGGCTCGGATGCTGGCTGGAAAGCACCCTTAGCTGGTGCTCCCAGTACCCTCAAGCCCCGTCTGGCCCTCACCCCGTGCTGACTGCACCCCAGGAATTGCTCCTCTCCCAGCCCATTTTGGAGAGGGTATGGATGGGAGAGCTTGCAGCAGTTTGCTTCGCAGCCAGCCCTCCCGCACCTTTCCTCACCACGGCGGTGGCCATGAGCCCACACCATGCGAGGGTTGGCTCCTCCGCGTGCCCTGGCAGGGCAGAAGGACCAGTGGGCCCAGCGTCCTCACCCACAGCCCACCCTGTGGGCAACTGCCTGCGAGCAGGCGAGAAGGAAACCCCTGCCTGCACCTCCTGGGGGGGATCCTGCCCTGCCCTGCTCTGTCCGCCCAACCTCCGCACCAGCATTTGGCCCCTGTTCCTCTCTGAGCTGCGCTGGCTAATAAGCCGTGAGAGCCGGAAGGATTTGAAGGCAGCGGGGTGCTCCGTGCCGTCGCAGCCACGCTGGGCGGTTCAGCCAGCGGAGAAGAGCCTGGCTCTGAATGCTGATAAGCCTCCGGCCCCTTGGCTGAGCAGGCCGTAGTAATAACCATGACAATAGTAATAAAAGCCAGGCCACCAGCAGGTACTGACAGATCCCCCACGGTGCACAGGGGCCGCATTGTGTGTGTGAACGTGTCCCGCGGTGGGAACATGCCAGCCGGATGAGACAATCCCCATGACTGACAGCCGGGGAGTGTGAGTGGCCGTCACATGGGGAAGGGCCGCGGCAGGGAACGCCGCTCTCCTTTATTTCCCCAGCGAGGGTTGCTGAGGAGCAGCTACACTAGCAGGGCTGTTCGCTCCCTCTGGGCCCGGAAGAGCCCCGGGAGGGGGGAAGGCTCCGTCCCCGACTCTCACCACGGTCACGGGTCAGGCAGGGCCGAGCACAGCCCAGCTGCCGTCTCCTGCTGCCGGCATTCTGTACATAATGGGATCTCAGTGCTCGTGCCCGACTCCCTGGCGAGAGCTCGAAAACAAGTTCATAAACAGGTCCTGCTAATTTCTCCCGCAAGAGAAATCCCAGCGCCCACAGGAATGCTGCCACCAGCACCCGTCCTGACTCTCCCCAAGCACCCTTACCTCGAGTATCGGTCATGTGCTGGGGCAGAGATGGGCAGCGAGAACATTAATGGCACGGATCAGCCACGCTCACTGCACTCGGGGCAGCGCCCGCCAGCATTTTGGTTTATTTTGTATTTGCACTGCAGGAGGATTTAGAGACCCTCCTCCTTACCTCCACACTGGGGTCCCTTTGGCAAGATGCTGCACAGAGAACTGGTCTGTCGCCTCGAATCTGGGAGCCAGCACAGCCTCTGCCCCGAGCCCAGCTTCCCTACGACGGGAGCCTGATGGGCTCTCTGTGGTGTGGTGAACCGCGGCAGTTTGCTATGGATTTGGCACAGCTGGGCTGGGGGGCAGAGCTCTGCCTGGGACAGACAGGACAGGACTGGCTCCAGCTGCTGAAGGGAGCCAGCTCTATAATCAGTGCCCCAGTCACCCCCTCCTTGGCCCTGGCTCCATTCTTTTTTGCAGATAGCTCAGGGGAGGCAGGAGTTTTTTGCCTTACCCCAGCAGCACTGGGCTGCAGCTGCTGGTCAGCCTTGTGAGGAAACCTTCACCAGCACGGTGCATCCGCCACCGCAGCCGTTACCCAGGGTGCTGCACAGCACGCCGAGCCTCTGCACCAGAGCAGGCGCCCAGTGCTTAGGTCAGACATACCAAGGCAAAGGTCCCTTCAGTCAGCCAGGATTACTGCCCCAGGCATTGCAGGAAGGCGCTGAGCAGCTGGAAGAGGACCAGAGCATCTTCCAGAAAGCATGTGGTGACTGGCCCTGAGTCACGCTGCATCCCCGCACTGTGCTGCAGGCAGAACCTGGCCTCCCTGGGCAGGCACTTGCAGACAATGTGGTTTAAGCTGAAGGATGCCCCAGAAACGGGGTGCAGAGGAGCCCTGGAAGGCTCTCGGGAAGATGTGACATTGATCTCCAGAACATCTCACCAGGCCAACCGCCTGTCTCCTGTTTGGGTCCTATGCTGCTATGTATTGCTGACAGCCAGCCCTGCTGCTGTCCTCGCCCCCGCTTCTGCCAGATGGGGTGGGGATGCTGCTTGCTCTGTTCCCTCGTCCCCAGCCCGGAGGAGTGGAGGGTTTGGGCCGTGCTCAGGCAGAGCAGAGGATGTTTGTTTGGTTTCCTTGGTTACTGCACTGCCTGCTCCAGTAATCACATTTTCCTTGTGTCGGCTGGGCCAAGAGTAGCAGAGAGGAAATCTGGAATGGCTGAGGTCAAACACCAGCCTGGGAACAGCCGGGGCCACCAGCCACGGCCCCTCTGTGCCATTTGGGTCCTTGCCATTGCGGGTACCCAACCCGAAAGGAAGGTACCAGTCCCAGGGATGCACCAACAAGCTCCTTCAGCAACAGCCCGAGGGCTCCAATTACTCCCGCCCGTGCGAGCCGGGGACACAGGCACCGGTGTTGAACTGCGAGAGGAATTACAGGAATGAAAATGTTTGTGCAGGCAGAAGCCAAGCTGGCTGTGCAAGCGGGGGTTGTGAACGGAGGAGCCTGTGAGCGTGGGTGCGGCTGTATTTATAGCGACAGTGGCGGCAGGGGTGCGCGTGTGCAGGGGTGACAGGGTTGCTGATGCCTTTTATTCCTTATGCATCCCTCAGCCCAGAAAGCCTGGAGCACTAACACCAGTTCGTGTCCCTGAGAGTTTCCCCTGCTTGTTAGTGTTCACACACACACAACCCTCTGTTTTGTAACAAGGAAACTGAAACTTGAACATGTGCAAACCGTGGCTGATCTCATAACAACACCCTTTCCCCCCTCGATAATTCACTTCAGCAGCTGTGAACATAGCATATGAGCTCCCAACTCCTGGCTGCCCTGCATCTCGGAAGTGAGATCTGAGGCTCCAGCACAGCAAGTGCTGGTGATGCTGCCATTATGGCGTGTAACATCTATTCACGATGACTAAATCAATGTGCGCTGGTAAAGCATGGCTGTACCGCGTGAGCTGGGACAGGCAGAAGGGCGCGGACAGCCCTGCCTGGTCCAACCCTCCTCACCTTTCTCCCCAGCCGACATGGAGCAGGCACAGCGGAGCCTGGATGCAGAGCAGATGCAGCAGCAGCAGCAGCTGAAACTACGGGATCGGCAGAAGTTCTTTGAGGAGGTTTTCCAGCACGACGTGGATTTCTTCTTCCCTATGTCTCACCTGCAGATAGAACATCGGAGACGTAAGTGCTGCAGGCACCGGCACGGGGCTGGAGGTGTTTCAGGGAACAATGACACGGGTGTTAGAGATCAGTGGGACATCCCCAGTCTAAAGGCAGCCGGGGACACGCATGTCCTGCACTGAGACAGGACCACACACGCTGTGTGTGGGTGTGCTGTGGATTACTCACACCACTTAACTGAAGTCACTGCACATGGGTACCCAGGCTGGCGCCCAACATAGCTACTGGCTTCAGACAGGCTCCTCCAGACAGCAGTTTGGAGCAGGAACAAGGACTGCAGTGAGGCAGCAGGGGCTTCCAGAGGGATGTTTTAAGGAAACGTGATTTCCCTGGCGGGCTCTTACCAGCAAGTGGAATTCAGTTCCCCACAGCAAGGCTGTTCTTGCTCGGGGGTTCTGCCTGCACAGGGCTCATGGTGCCCTTTGCCTGGCACTAGCACTCACCTTTCCGCTGGCCTCTGTCTCTGCAGCCCCCTTAGGCAGCATTTCCTCCATGGAGGTGAACGTGGACATGCTGGAGCAGATGGACATGATGGACCTGTCAGACCAGGACACTGTGGACGTGTTTCTGGGCTGTGGGACAGAGGAGAGCAGTGTTGCTGGGCCCCTGCCAGGTACGTGCAGTCCAGGCCTTTTGCGGGCCAGGCTGGGAGCCCTTCCTGCCCCCAGTGCCCACACTGCCTTGTTCCTCAGCCCTGGCCACCCTGCGTACAGATCCACACACACCCATACACAGACAGACACTTGGTGCTGGGGTCTGTGAGGTTGGAGGGACTGTGCCAGTATCCACCTCCACAGCCCAGAGGTACAGACCCTTGTATGTACACACTGCAGAAGACAGGAGAGCCCAGGCACTTTCCAGAGTCTGTGGGGCAAATTCTCTTGTCCTGAAGCCCCTCTGGAGCAGCCAGTGTCTTGTCACAATTTCCCAGGTCCCCACCGCGCTGCAGAGCTCACTGCGCCAAGCTCACTGCCCCTCCACCTCCCAGCCAGACCCCAGGGAGCTGGGCTTGGGTCCCGCAGGGAAAGCCCAGGGTGCCAGCACCTTCCTCCCCACGCACGCACGCTGCGGCGATTCTCCAAGGCCAAGCTGAACGTCTCCTTGCCTGCTGAGCCAATGGCCTCACGCAGCATGGCTCCGAGCCGTGTTTCATGCGAGACAGAAGAGGCCCCACTGCCAAAACCAGGGGAGGAATGTGTGGCATTGCCCAGAGCCAAGGCGGGGGTGTGAGGTGGGGAACAGCCATGGCAGCCACATGGGGAGCAGCCGTGAATGGCTGGGGAAGTGCAGCCTGCCGAAGAATAAGTGTTGGGGGGGCTCTCCATGAAGCTCGGGGAGGAAGAAACCTCCAGAAGCCTTTTTCTTCCTTCTCTTACTGCTCTCTCCTCCAGGGGCAGATGCCAGCCAGTGCCCAGAGGAAATCACCCTGCAAGTGCCCAACACAGCCGAGAGCAAGTCACGCATTTCCTCCACGTCGTCTGTCTCCACGGATCTGAACAGCCTGGACACCAGCGAGGAGGGGGCCGAGACCCCCGTGGTGCAGTCGGATGAGGAGGACCTGCAGGAGGACAGTCCCAAAGAGCAGGAGGCAAGAAGCTAGCAGCCAGCTCTGCCCTGCTCCCAGCCTCCTCCATACGGACCTGCCAGCCCGGAGGAAGGAAAGCTGCTGGCACTCAGTAAACCCCATCCTGGACTGCTGCCCTGCAGGAGGGGAGAGATGGTTTTCCCCTCCTCTCCCTCCACAGGTTCTCCTGGCAGCCAAGGAAGAAGGAAAGGGGTATTGTAGGTTCCCAAAATTAACTCTTCAGGCTTTGCTGCTAACACTCCCTGCTTCACTCCCCTGAAATGCTCAGCATCCCACAGCCCCACCGTTCCCAGAAAGCCATCCCTTGGGATCCCAGCTCCCCCCGTCCTACTGACAAGGGTCCTGTCCAGACAAGCATTTAACAATGGCATACAGAGAAATAACACTCCGATCTAAACAAGCAGTGGGTGTGTGTGTTATTGGGAGAAAACAGCACTGGGGATGAGGGTTAGGTGGGGATTGCAGGAGGGAGAGTGGTGTAAAGCCAGTACGCTAAGGGTGCAACGCAGAAGCAAATGAAGCCTCCTGTTGCACAGCCCAGCTCCAGCACAGGGATGGTTCCTGCACCCAGGGTGGGAGCAGACCGTGCGGACCTCGGCAGAGAAGGGTGGTTGTTAGTGGAGCAGGTCATCACACCGGACAGCTTGGGTGCTGCCTCCAGGAGGGAGAGAGCCAGCAGCTGCAGTGTGGACACAGCTGATGACAGCAGGGCTGCTGGTGACCTGTAACTACCCACCATGAGTACACTGGGGTATTTCCCACACAAATGGGCCAAGTGGAGAACATCAGCACAGGCGGCACCAGCAGCTGCGGCTTCCCCAGCACAGCATGATGGCAGCAGCCCTGGCTCAAGGCTGCTTTAGGAGCACGAAGGAAGAGCCACCAAAACGAAGCCACTGCGCAGCCCACTGCGCTTGCAGGACAGGTCAAGAGGAGTCAGGCACAAAGCCAGCCAGAGGCCCGCTGCTGCTATCAGTGGCCGCAGGCCAGGAAAGCGCTGTCCCTGCTCAGTCAGCACAACCACGGTCACCCCCACGAGGAAAGGAGCCTGAGAGATAAGCAACAGGAGCCACGGAACGCGCCACACATCCCAGCTGCTTCCCAGGGGGTGTTCAGGCCTCGCTGCACTGCCTCCTGCATCAGCCAACCCTTCACGAGACCGGCTGGAGTGCCCCAGTTATCTGGGAACGACTGGCCAGGAGCAGGAGGCGTTGTGAGCTCCATCGGACTCCCACCCCCAGCGCTGCCTTGCTGCGGCTGCAGTTTGCYTCCTCCTGGGGTGGCCCCAGGCTGGCCACCAGTGGAAGCAGGGTGCTTCCGGACGGCTCTGCGCCCGCAGATAGACGCTGCCCTCCGGAAAGGGACGTCAGGGAGAGAGGGAGAGCAGACAGCAGCGAGAAGAGCTGAGAAGAGGAAGCCACCCCCGGGACGGGCACAGTCCTTGCAGAGTCCTCATGCACAGCAAAGCCCTGCAGCGGGCCACCCAAGCTCGGGCCGCACAAGAGCTTCCCCAGTTTTAAGAGCCGGGGGACGGAGCCTTCGGGCAGCACCCCACAAAATGGACGCCCTCGCTCGGAGGCCGGGGGCAGCCGCTGCCGGGTGCTCTCCCTCGGCCGGCCGCAGGAACAGCCAGGCGGGCGCTTCGCCGGCTCCAGGCTTGCTCCTTGCGGCAGCTCCTCGGCTCCCCGGCCGGTTCCAGGGCCCGTGCGGGGGGAAGACCCTGCGGCCCCGGGCCGGGCCCTCACCGTGAGGGAGGAGGCGAGGCCGGGCCCGGGGCCGCGGCGCCGCGTCTCCATGGCGACTCCGGAAGCGGCCGCCATTGGCCGGTCGGGCCGGAAGCGGAAGTGGGCGGCGGGGCGGCGGGATGCTGGCGGCGGCGCTGCTGCTGCTGCTGCTGGCGGCGGGGCCCGGGGGGGCGGGCGCGGGGCGGGCGCGGCGGGACGCGCTGCGGGAGGAGCTGCTGCTGAGCCCGCTGCCCGCCGGCGACGTGGCCGCCACCTTCCAGTTCCGCACGCGATGGGACGCCGACCTGCAGCGGGGCGCAGGTAGGGCGGGGCGGGGGGGGCGGGCTGGGCCGCTATTGGCTGGGGCGCGGCGCAGGGGGCGGGGAAGGGGTGGAGCTAGTTCGCGGGGTGACGACGCCACGTGATGGATTGCATTGGCGTGATGACGTTGCCGCGTTCGGGGATGACGTCAGCGAGTGACGTCAGAGGCAGGGGTGAGGTTGCTGCATTGGGGGTGCTGAGATGAGCAGGCACAGGGCAGAACGAGGCTACGGGGGCTGCGGTGACATCAGCACGAGGGGGCTCGGTGCGGTGATGAAAGCGGGCTGTGTGKGATGTGAGCAGGGGTGGCACATCGGGATGACGTCATATTTGGCCAGGCCCTGGTGTGACGTCAGGGAAGGGGCCGGGGGGGGTGAGATGGGCAGGGCAGGGCCTAACGCTGCCCACAGTCTCTCACTACAGGCTCTTCCCGAAGGCGCTGGGGCGGCTGGTGGCGGCGCTGGGCGTGCGGGAGCTCCACCTCGCCCTCACCCAGGGCTTCTGGCGCACCCAGGCCTGGGGGCAGCCGCCCCTGCAGGCGCCCGCCGGTGCCGAGCTCTGGGTCTGGTTCCAGCCCACCGTCACCGAGTAGGTACCCCGGCTGCAGGCCTGTCCCTCCGGGTCCCCTCCGCAGCCACCGCTCCCGGGAGCTGTCGCCCTTCTCACATGAGGCAGCTGCGGTGTGTGCAGAGGCCTCCTGTGTTGGAAAATGTCCGCTGGAATAAAGAGCCTGCAGCCCCAGGAGCAGCTCTAAGGAAAGGAGAACCGAGCCCCGCTCAGAGCACGGGGCAGGATGTGGTGCTGAGGGCAAACCCTTGTTCACTAAAGGAACAAGTAATTCCCTTATGGGCTCTGTGATGACAAMCCCCTCGCTGCGCTTAATACAACGGGGTTATATCCTGACCTCTCATCCGTGACTCCCTTCCTTTGACTCCCATCCAATACGTGTCACCATTTCCCTTAGCACACAGCCCCTGTTCGAGCAGCAGCAGCTCTGCGTGGACTCACAGAGCTCTCTCCTCCCTACAAGTGGCCCATTCCGGGTCTGCTGGTCGGGTCAGCCTTCAGAGCTGCACCAAGGTGTTGCTTTAGGTCTCACAGCCCCTTCCCCATACTCCGCACATCACCTCCCGCACGCTCCCTGCTCCCTCCGCCTCTCTCCTCGCATACCAGCTGCACCCACCGCTGGCTCCCTGGCTGTGTGAAGCCCTGCCAGCCCAGGGGCTGCCCCTGCGGTGAAKGTCCCCCAGATCTTGTGTTAGAATGAAATACCAAGAGAGCTGGAGAGTGCATGACCAGCAGCCTCTGCCTGCACGCTCCTTGCAGCTTCTGAAAGCCAGCGTTGTTACCCCGGTGTATTTATTGAATGTTACTGACTTAACRCTTGTTGTTCCGAGGATTCGAGCTGCTGAGTAACCTCTGGTATCTGTTCTCACACAGYGTTGACAAAGCTTGGAAAGAACTGAGTAACATCCTCTCGGGAATATTCTGTGCTTCTCTCAACTTCATTGACTCGACCAACACAGTCACTCCCACGGCGTCCTTCAAACCCCTGGGCTTAGCCAACGGTGAGCCCAGCCTGCGCTTGGCTGCCCAGCTCTGCCCTCTCTTGCCTCTAGCTTTAGTTCTGCCCCGTGCCACTGCAGAGAGTCCGGGCGCAGGTCCTGCAGCGACTCTGGGTCTGGGTCTGTACAACAGGGTCTGTTAACCTCCTCCTGGAAGCATTTCCTCTCCCTACAAATGAGGCTTGGATTTGAACAGAGGAAGCCCACAAGCAGTACRTGGCAGATGCTCCCAGGCCCTCGTCTGTCTCTCTGAAAAGTATTTTATGAAACAGTGAGGACTGGAGGATTTAAGGCACTCATGAAAAAAATCTGCTAGAATATACCCTTACCCATTCTTTCCAAATCACTCTGAACAGAAYGGGATCTATTCCTGATTGAGCTCGTGGCATTTCAGGCATATTGAGAGGGTGGTGGGCTGTGGGGTACACTGCARGGTGGAACAGGTCTGCTTCTGCTCTCGTACCAGCCTGTTGACCCTCCACCTCCCTGCCCAGGGACAGATCACCATCTCCTGCGATATGCCGTCCTGCCCCGGGAGGTCGTCTGCACGGAGAACCTCACGCCTTGGAAGAAGCTGCTCCCGTGTGGCTCAAAGGTAACAGCAAGTCTTGCTGCCTCGTTAGGCCACTCCCGATGGAGYTGGGTTCCCGACAGCAATCCGGGAGCATGCACTAGGAAGTCTCAGCGGGGCCTTTCTCTCAGCGGSAGCAGAGAACAGACCTGGGGCTGAGTTTCTCCTTTTCTCCCTGCAGGCTGGACTTGCTGTGCTGCTGAAGGCYGAGCGCTTGTTCCACAGCAGCTACCACTCGCAGGCAGTGCACATCCGCCCCGTCTGCAGGGTAAGTGTGAGGCTCGGGGCTCCCTCCTTTAACAACCCCAAGAGAAAATGAGAAGCCTTCTTGTGACACTGCAAGGTGACACACCGGTTTGCCCAGCTCCCTGCAGTGGCTTCACTGCCTACTGCAGCTGTCGTCCTGCATCTCTGGCCTCGCCTGTGTCCCGATGGGATTCYTGCAGTCCTGGTGGAGTTCCAGCTCCCTCCTGGTGTCCTGCCCCTCCAGAAGGTATGATCAGAGCTGCTTCTCTTTCTCTTGTCCAGGATGCCTCCTGCCTGGCTGTGTCCTGGGAGCTTAGGCAGACCCTCACTGTGGTCTTTGACACCTTTTCCAGCGGCCAAGGAAAGAAAGGTAAGCTCGGCGGCAGTGCGCTGTGGTCCTCAAGTGCCCCCAGCCTGCAGCACTTCACTCTGCTTGCCACTGACTTTGCTTCCCGCAGACTGGTCCCTCTTTAAGATGTTCTCTCGCACACTTACTGACGCCTGTCCTCTGGCATCACAGAGCAAAGTCTACGTTGACATCTCSCCTAAGAACAAGGTAATGCTCACAGACCAGAGAACACCCCCTGCTCCCTCAGTTCAGCCACTTTGTGTGGCTCTGAAACATCCTCGCCTCCACCCCCTGCATGGCCGGACCCTCCAGGAGCCCTCCGGGGCTAACGAAGGGAGGTGGTTTCCTTCCTCTGAGCAGGGCTGTGGGGATGAGCGTGGTGGTGGTAGTAAGAGCGCCGAGCTGGCCGTTGGGTGGGAAAGCTCAGGGCCAGCTGGAGGGGCTTTGCCCAGCGCTGCCAGTTACTTCAGGGGGCACTTCTCCTTTCATGGTCCATTTGCTTTCTCAGGAAAAGGAGTTACTGGAAGTGACCCCCGCTCCGGCATCGGTACACGAAGCTATTGTCCAGGGAGACAAGAGAACCTACGCTGTCTATGACCTGCTGAGCCCCTCGCTCTTCAATACGTCTCGCAGCCTCAACGTGCAGCTGAAGTGGAAACGGCCCCAAGACAGCTGTGAGCGACCAGAACTTCATTCCACCTGCACCACTGGTCAGGGCTGCAGGCCTAAAAATCGCCTGGCGTGGCCCCYCATTCCCGTGTCCTTTTCTCTTTTGCAGCGGAACTGCCGATACCCATACTCCACGCGCAGCGCTACGTGAGTGGATACGGGCTGCAGACCGGAGAGATCAGCACGCTCATCTACAACACTCACCCGTACCGGGCCTTCCCCGTGATCCTGCTGGAGACTGTGCCGTGGTACCTGCGACTCTATGTGCACACTCTGACTATCATCACGAAGGGGAAGGAAAACAAGCCAAGTAAGTAAACCCTCCCAGGAGCACATGCCACCCGGTTCCCTTGGCACAAGTGGCTCATTCCAGAGATGGTTTAGTCCCTCCCTCGGGCCCCAGTGATCACTGGGAAACTGGACTGGGAAACAAAACATTTTAGGATGTTTTCCTAGCCTTCAGTTCAGCATTCACAGCAGATGAGACTATTAAGTGTGTTTTATGAGGCACATGGACAGCGTTTTGTAATCCAACCAGGGTCTAAACCAAAGTGAATTGATTTTTGTAGTAAAGGAGGCTCGATTTAAAACTGATGACTGGGTCTTATTTTGCATTTGTATCTTTCCTTATGAACACCTGACTTTCACGGGTCATCAGCTCTAAAGATCAGCCAGATTTAGTTTTAACAGATGGTTTTTGCTACCTGTGCATCTTCACTTGCCCAGAAAACCTCTCCCACGACAGTGGAAACAGGAGCACCCACCCCATGGGAGATGTCCAGGCAATGTGAGATTGGACAAGGTCCCCTCGGTGCCACTAACACGTCTCTTTGGCATTAGGTTATATCCACTACCAGCCAGCCCAGGACCGGAGACGGCCTCACCTCTTGGAAATGCTGATCCAGCTGCCAGCCAACTCTGTCACCAAGGTCACAATCCAGTTTGAGAGGGCCTTATTGAAGTGGACAGAGTACCCGCCTGACCCCAATCATGGCTTTTACGTCAGGTAATGACATACCTCAGCTCCTCATCCCCTTCTGGGCCTCGTGTAGGGTTTGCTGCCCACRTCTCTGGGGACRGGGAAAACTCTTGCCATTCCTTTGCTGGCAGGACTGACACTAGCATATCCTTTGTCTCCTTAGTTCATCTGTGCTTAGTGCCCTGGTGCCCAGCATCATTGCGATGAAGGACGTGGAYGCGGAGCAGAGCCCTCTCTTCACCTCGCTGTGAGTGTGCCTGTGCTGGGGAGTGGGGCCGTATCGCAGCGCCTGCGGGCTGCCGGCCGCTGTCATCCCGTCCGGTGAGCATGAAGCAGCAGTCCTGTGTGGGCTGACGCTCCCTTTYCTGCTTCCACTCTCCAGGTTTCCTTCTTCTGATGGCTCCAGCTATTTTGTGCGCCTGTACACAGAGCCGCTGCTGGTGAACTTGCCGACGCCAGACTTCAGCATGCCCTATAACGTCATCTGCCTGACCTGCACCGTGGTGGCAGTGTGCTACGGCTCCTTCTACAACCTGCTGACCAGGACATTTCACGTGGAAGAGCCGAGCCGGGGCGGGCTGGCCAAGCGGCTGGCCAACATCATCCGCAAATTCAGGGGGGTTCCCCCACTCTGAGAGAAACCAGGGCAGCTGGCGCTGGCCATGGGGCTCTGTGGGGAGACCCAGGGAGCACAGCGCTGCTGCCTCTTGTCTTTGCTGGAAGCAGCCTGCTCCATTTTGCTGCCTGGGTCTCTCTCTGAGGTCCAGCAAGCTGAGAGATCACTTCAGTCGTTAGGATGGGAAACAGCTCTAAGCCCATTGACTACTGAACTGCACTGCTATGGGATTGGGAAAGGTGTAAGACTTCTGTTTGGGAAAGGTATAAGACATGTGCTGGGAACGATGCTGGAAGTAAACTTGAGCTGTTTTGTACATTTGTGGTGCTCCTGGTTGGTTCTACTTTCTCAACCCCACAGGCAGAGTTGACCCTGTAAGACTGCGAGCTGCTAAGTCTATAGCACACTACCCGAGTCAGCTGGGGGGAGATGCAGACGTGGTAAAGGGAAGGGGTGTGATCTGCAGTGAAGAGATGGGTTCATCTGCTCTACCATCTCACCTTCCACAACTGCCACGTTTCACAGCTCCCTCCTGCCACACTTCACCACAGTTGAGCCAGTTTGCAAATTAATTGTTGGCCATRGTGTATGTCTGTCCCCTCAGCCATGGCAAGGGTTTATTTTCTTTCTCAGGAAAAAGTTTCTTTTGCTCCCAGCTTCTATTTGCAGCATTTTGAAACTCCCTCCACCTGTTCACCCCTCTGCTGCACCACAAGATCCTCCTCTGCCTTCTCGGTATCATTTCTGCACGTCTGCCCGACGACTCCCCTGCACCCACGGTGTCCCCAAAGCTTCAGGGAGCCTCTGGACTCAGCAGACCCCAAGTGCAGAGCTGTGGCCAGCCGGGCTCTGCTGGTGGGCGGCAGCCTCAGCCCTCCCAGAGCCCTGGGCTGGGAACGCGGGAACACCAGCACCACTGCACTCTTCAGTTATTTTCATACAATACAAGGTACCACCTTGCTGGGTTCACACTGGGCAGSGAGAGGATGCTGGTGGTGCTGCTCGGCCTCCGACAGTGCTGTTTCCAGGGGTACGTCCTTTGCATCTTGGATGTTGCTTTTGTGATAGGAACAGACAACTGCCTACAAGCAGCTAAACAAAGCACAAGGAAATCACTAGAAGAAGTATTCCCCGGAATCAAAGCAAAACACAGCCAGAGGTCCTTTAAAAGCTTCCGCTTGAACAGAAAGGCCATAAAAACCCCATTGCCTCCTGTCCTGCACAGAACAGTCTGGTCCCGCTGGCCCGGGATTACCTTTCCCTTCCCTACCGGAGACACCCTTCTCTTCACAGCTCCTTACAGAGGCACTCCACTGGATGGCTCCWTGCAGCCTGCAGAGCTGCCCAATATGTGAGTTTGGGATGATCCCTCTCTGTCCCTGCTTGCTGAGAAGGAYGCCACGGGGCTGGGAGCTCACGCTGCTTCCAGCCCCAGGACTGCTGCTGCAGCTCCGCCAGCCAGAATGCCAGTGCAAAACTGAGTTTCTTTACAGAAAACTAGAACTACAACCAAATGAAACCCAAGTGAGAGCGCAGCTCCTGCAGCAGCGGGGGGACACGGCCAGGAGTCTCAGGCATGAGGGTCCATGTTGCAGTTTGCAAAAGCATTTGGAGACCTCAGGTTGTTTCAGGTTGGGTCCAGGATAAATCCCGCAGGCTGCAGCCATCAGCATGTGCCGGAGCAGCTCAGAGCGCCCAAGGTCCCCCCAGCCCAGCTCCCCGGGCGAAGCCTGTGTGCCGCAGGCGTTAGGTGGGATCCGGCAAAGCCCCCCCGAAGTGCCGAGGTCAGCACCCATGGATGCAGCTGGCACCACAAGCCAAACCAGCCAAAAACAGTGCAAGAAACACAGCACTACTACAAACCCAGCTGTCACTTCTGCAGGAAAAAAGGTCCCTGTGCTGAGGACGATGAGGTCAGTCTGTGCCAGGGCCAGCCGGGAGCCGCCACAGGCAAAGGGTGCCGCAGCTGGCATCAGCCAAAGGCTTCAGGGCCATTCCCATGCGATGCCATAAACCAGGAATTTAAACAGCCCGTAAACAGATACGCCCGGAATAATGGCAGCAGGAAACTGTCCCAGGCTGGATTCATGCCTGCCGGGCCACCGAGGGAGTCGGTCTTATCACATCCACCAAACGCATGGGCCAGCCAAGCAGAAAACCCTGSAGGAAACGTGGGCAGCCCTGCAACCACGGCTGGGTGGGTTTCAAATGGCTGGGAAACCCCAAAATCTTAGTGTTTGGTCTTTTTTTCCTGGGCTATTTCTCTCCCTTCCCTGCTTGGCCTCCTTGGGAGCCCAGCCGGAGCTGGGCACGGCTGAGCTGTGCTGGGTGTCTGCAGAGAGAAGGGCTGGCGCTGGAGGGCTTTGTAACAGTCCGGGCTTAGCTGCCAGCCCAGTGAYGCCCAGCCGGAGAGCTGCCAGCAAGCGGTGTCACACAGAGGTGGTTAAGGGCAGAGGAGCCACCTCTGCTTTACCGCTCTTTGGGACATTAGCACCAGGAGGGGTGCGGGTGCCCACCCTACTGCAGCATGGAAAACTGGGGCCCCTTGGGGCTGGATGGGGCTAAGTCAGCAACGAGAGTGCACTGCCGTGCGTGACGAGGAAGTAGCATGTAAGCAAGCCTAAAAATAGTATGTAATGGAACGCAAGAAAGCATGGACTCTGCATGCCACAGAGTGCAAACACTGCGAGCATGTGAACAGCGTGCAGTGGTGTGCAAGGACACGTGCCAACTGCATGCAAAGAAAAGCCTGCAAGCAGCRCGCAACCACACGTAAGAAAGCATGCAAAAAGCAGGCCACCCTGCAGAGACGCATGCAAGCGGCATGCAAAAATGCAGTGCCCTGCAACGTGCAAGAAAGCAGGCGAACAGCATGCCGCGTAGCGCAAAGCAGCATGCAAACAGCATGTGAAAGTCTACGTGACCAGCGTGCCACGCAGCAAAGCGTGCCAGTGCCGTGCCAGCAGCCTGCAACGGCCTGCAAGCAAGCACAGCGCAAAGCCTGCCGCCTGCACGCGACCCCGTGCGAGGCCATGCAAAACAAGCCTGCAAGAAGCACGCCACGCGGTGCAAAGAAGCGTGCAAACAGTACTTTAAATTAAAAAAAATCACATAAATACATACAATTTCTTAAAGAGCAAGGAAGCGCTCAAACCCCACCACCCCAGGCCCGCGCCCCCCTTGCACAGACACACGCCCCGCGCCGCCGGGCCCCTCCCGCCGCGCAGGCGCACTTCCTGCCCACCCGCCGCGCAGGCGCACTGCC